>JANHFT010003439.1:61417-76033 GCA_032467955.1 Pseudoxenodon macrops
CCTCCCTCCCTCCCCCTCCTCCCGCGGCTCCTCTCTCCGGGGCCCCGGCGGGCGGGGTGAACGGGCTCCCTGCGCTTTCCTTCGCTCCTGACGCCCCCCGGAGCCGGTCCGGGCGGTGGGAGCCTCCAGCCAGGCGGGTTGCGCTGGCCGGTCGCGAAGGGCTGAGCCGGGACCTGGTTTCTGGCTCCGGCGGCTCTTCCGCTTCAGCTCCACATTTGGTCCCTTCTGGCTCTTGGCAACCGCGGGAGCAGCGCCGGCGCTTCCAGGGATCGCGGGAAACCTGAGAAAATGCGCGGCGTTCCTTGTTTGGATCCTCTCCCCCCCCCTGTTGGGATGGGGAGCCCATCAGCGACTCCCCTCTGGAAGCCCGCCGGAGTTTGAGGGCCAGGAGATGAAAGCAGGAGGTGGCACTTTGAGTGACAGCCCAATTCAATTGGGGGAGGAAAGGGGAAGCTGCCCCCCCCTCCACGCGCACGCTCAGCTTTGCTATCTTATGGGCAGGTTGTGGTAGGAAAGGCGCGCATTCATCCGGGTGTTGCAAGCCCTCCACGGGTTTCGTGGGGAAGTTCCGGAGAGGCTGTTATGCTTCCAGCTGCTTTGGGTGGAATGTGAACGTGCACACCTGTCAGCACCTGCCTTTTCCTACAGGACTTGCCCAAGTCAAGGAAAACACACATTTGAGGCGGCGGGGGGGGGGGGGGGAGAGATATCGGCACACGTGGCTGGTGCCTCACCTCAGACCCATTTTGCTCGAAACAGGCGCTTTCTTTAAGGACCCCGTTGGCAGCCGGCTTTGTGGCCTCGGGTAGGGATGCTCAGAAGCAACCTTGGCAGACTAAATGCCAGCTTTTTCCTAATGCTGGGTATCAGTGCCCTGACCTCCAAGAGATTCTTATGAATGGCACATTTGATTCGCAGCATCCTCCTATCCAAAAGGTTGAGGAGGGAACTAGAGGAAAAACCACAGTGGACCTAATTCTTACTAAAGGAGAAGAAGTGATAGAGGGAGCTGAAGTTGCCAGAACGTGGGGAAGAGAGTGACCACATCATATTGGAATTCAATATAATGCAAACAGAAGCAATAGAATATAATAGAATATAATGTGTCTTAAACAGGAGAATTGGAAGCCACCTCTTGGTCTCTTCTCAACAATCCCACCAGGAGTTGAAAGCTTCACTGAGCATGCTTTCCTGGTGGAGCAAAGCTCGCATTAAAGGAACTGCTGAAGAGAAAAGGACCCCCTCCATGAGCTCTGAGCCGGTTACTCCCTAGGAGACCTTTGTAGGCATCCATGTGCCACTCTATGCAGAACACCATCAGCTGCTGCCTTAAGCCTCAGGCAAAGCCTCTTGAGAAAAGGACTTTTCAACATGATTAGGGTGTCTTCTAGTCACACTCTCTCTCTCGTTTTTGGAAGGTCCACTCCACAGTGCCCTGCTTCACTCTGGGCCAGTGTTTCTCAACTGTGTCAACTTTGTATTGATTTTCAGAGTCTATGCAAGACACTCAAGTTTTTCCAGCTTGCTCAAAAAAGATCCAGCTGTAATAGGTTAAGGTTTTGGACCAGTGAAATGCAAGAATAAATCAACCAGCCTGGATTAGTAAACTATTAACTGTGCATTCAAGTTAGGGCTTGTATAGCTTCCTAGGTACATTTTTAGGAAGCTACCTGGGGGTCAAGGAGGAATTTCCGGCAAGCCCCTTTCTCTCCTTTGAGGCAGGGCTGGTCCTCCTGGGGGGGGGAGGGAATTCCTCTGAGGAAAAAGAGCATGTTTGCATTTGCTACAATAATGGCAAATGTATGATTTAGTGCCTTGAGAAAGTGTTGGGCCTGCAGGGAGTGTGGTTGGAATTTAAGATCCTGTTAGTGTTACCTTAGGGACCCAATAATCCCTCTAGAAAATTCAGCCGGAAGGCTTGTCCAACTCCCTCTAAAAGCTGTGCTTACATTGATAATGTCACTTCCACCATTTGAGTTTTTTCCAGGTTTACCTTGGCTAACTACATGGGCTGCATTCAGGGGTAAGAGATCGTGCACCAGCCATAGATGGTTAACAGTTTCAAGTGTGGCCTTCATCTTATGAGTGGACCAGAGGAATCTCGGTGACTGGAAGAGGCTTCCAAAGTGATCCGGTTATCTTTTTCCTCCTCTTATGCATGAACAGGAGGCACCAGGCTTTGACCTACCACAGCGGCCATCAACAATCCTGAATAGGATTCGCACCTCGCTCTCCACATAAATGGGGCAAAGCATCAAAGGAACAATAAATTGAAACTGGTGAAAAGGGCTTATCTGATGGACACTGAATGGTGGCCAAGCTTTCATGTGATGACTTGGCATTAGGTTTTCTTCTCCCAATTTGTCTGGCTAATTCTACTCCTTTCCTACAGAATGCAGTAGAAGCTTCTGGTGTGGAAACGAGCTTCTGCCTGAGAAATGTGACCTTCAAAAATACAGGTAGATCCTTGATCAGTAGAGTAGAATCCAAATACCAAGAGATTTGCACAAACAGAATGAGGGGAGAATTGCCAAGGGACAAAACCTATGGGGGAAAGGGCTATCAAGGCTATGTAGAATTGGCTCTTGACTTACATGGGAGTGGGAGGCTTCTGCAATTGGGTGTCTTTGGATAACACATTTACCCGTTAATTTAATCACGGTTTATTCAAACCAGTTTCCTAGGTTTACATAACACACTGAACCACAAACTAATCCCATGGGCCAGATTGGCACAAAATTGTATCACCTGCAACATCTTTCCAGGTGTTGGGGTCTTTATCTCCGGCAGGAGGAAGTCATTCAGCAACAGGCAGAGGTTGTGCATTGTTCATTCATGTCATATTAAAACATTGTTGGCTATTTTGCAATGCAGTGTTTTGTACAAATACAGCCACTGGCTGTTTTAAAATCAAGCAGAGTCAAGGAAAATGATCCTTGGAGTCACTTCACAAAACTGAGGACCTAGAGAAATAGAAGGGATTGGAAGAACTTGAGGGGTTTGATGTTGCTACTTCTTGGAAAGCAAATGAGCCCCTCGGCTCAGTTCCATTTGAGGCATTCATTTCTGAAGCACAAGAAATCACTTTTCAGAAAAGCATAGGTTTATAATTAAAACTGAAATTAATGCTTAAATTATATAATCTCTTCCATACCTACATGCCTGCATGTAAAATTTGCCTGGATATCAAAGTAATCTTGCAGATCTCCAACACACGATTCTCCCTTTTATCTAGCTTCAACTCAATACGGACAGAACAACTATATATATATAAATCAAAAGTGCCAGAAAGAGCAGTCAAGCAGAAGAGATTGGACCATTTCCCTCAGTGGGGGCTTTGCCAATTGCTGCAGCTCTGGATATTATGGAATAACAATGCAAGGAAGAAACTGCAGCCATTCAGCAATCATGCTGCTTTAAAGAAATCAATAAAATAAATAAATAAAAGCCCTTAAAACTTTAATTTTCAAGACATGCCTCAAGTTCACAAAACAACACTGTGGCCTTCCTTAAACCTGCTATGACTTTTAGTGACTCAAGTGAGCTTTATTAACACTCCCAATCTCTGTAGCCCCCATTGGGCCAGCTGTTAATATACTACTGGGCCTACAAGGAGGACTTGGAGAGCCTACAATACTTGTCTGAGGGTTCAGAACAGAGGGAAAGGTGTAAGTTCCTTCCACTGTAGTCTAAATACTTCATTGGCACTCTAGGGAATTTGGGGAGGACTCCCCAGAATAACTGTGGGTGAATATCTTGATGCCTAACCTTCAGCAAGGCGGAGCAGAAAAGAAGAATACTGCAGGCAAGGCATAGGAGACTCCTGGGCCAACATGAACCATTTCTCTGCAAGATGACAACTGTAGGTGGTTCAGTTCTGATGAACAAACCTGGTATCTAAATACTTTCTGTCCTCACAACCCCCCTGCCTCCCCCCCCCATCTCTTCATAATGGAGTAACCTACAACAGTTACCTTAGAAAAATAAGCTGGCTGATGGAATGAGAAAGCTTCAGTCTAGACTTTCATTATAGGATTATTGAATATTTGTTGCCTCACATTTAGCTTTGATTTAAAAGAAAAAAAATCTTACTTAAATGTTTCCTCTGTTTAGAACCCTTCGTTCACTGAGGTGCACTTCAGAAGGGACCTGTGCTGGATGAACCTTCTCCTTCAACTGACATAAAGGCAGGTGCTGCTTTTTGTCCCTGGGTCCACAGACAGCTTGGTCCTCCATCAGCTTGTCTGAAAGCCCCTTTCCATGGTCGGAAGTTGGGAGAAACACCCCACCCCCAGTTTTGGCAAAAAGAACAAATATATGGCCACGTCAGCAAAAGGGGTACAGCAGAACAGAGTTCTAACTTCTAGACTTCTGGGAGGAAAAAGCAATATGGGATTCCTATTTAAATATTTCCTGGTATGAGAGATGCTGAGATAGTCGGAGGCCAACATCCGGCCACTGCCGTGATGGGTCCTTTCCCAATGTTAAAATAGCTGAATTGTACAACTCGAGAATCAGAGCAGCTACGGAGCCTCAGGCTTCTATGGTGATTTTTAGCCCCCTTTAACAAGCAGAATTCTGTTACTTGCCCAAAGCATGGGAAACTGTGGGGAAAGCTCCTTATTCCCTATTCATAATCTCCCTAAGCAAAACCAGAATTTCAGTTTAGCTTCCTGGTCTCTCACCCATTAGCCAGAGTTGAAAGTTTTAGCCTTCCAAGTCACTTCTGAACATCTCGGTAAAAGTGGCTTTGAATTAACAAGACGCACCTTATGCTGTACGATTGCATGGGGCTGAGAAGGGCATTGTTTCTGTCCATATGAAACACAGATTCTTAAGGCCAGAATCCTGTGTGAGGATTCTGGGCTTAATCCCTATTTCTGACTGCCAGGGTTGATTCTTTTCCAGCATTACAAATTCATGAATGATGCCTGTTACAATCTTAAAACAAACTGTTGGAATTTCTGAAAAATATAAAATGCTCCCTCAATCATCATTGTACAAGTTATTAAAACATCTTATCAAAACATTTCTCTTTCCCAGCAAAAACAGGGTGGCAGTGAAAAAAATATTTTCCATATGCAAAGTCTTTCCAAAGTCCCAACCAAGAAAGAGCAGAGAGGCCCAAACCTGCCCTCCCAATTCCCGCCAGCGGATCCGAGGACTGTTTA
Source organism: Pseudoxenodon macrops (assembly GCA_032467955.1). Lineage (NCBI taxonomy): Eukaryota > Metazoa > Chordata > Lepidosauria > Squamata > Pseudoxenodontidae > Pseudoxenodon > Pseudoxenodon macrops. Next base: position 66,589 of record JANHFT010003439.1, read on the forward strand.
AAAGCTGGGAGGGGAGGGGCCAGCTTTGGCCCAACTGCGGAGAAACCCACCATGGGCTGAAGTCCTTACCGCTGTCAGTTTGTTTACGAAAGGCGCAATTTTGCAGATTATCTTCTCTAGTCTTTACAATGCCTGAAGACCTCAGCAACTTCTCCAAACACCTCTCATCCTTTGTGGAAAAAGGAGGCGGCCTTAAGAGCCGGCCATCACCCCCTTCTCCTCCTCCTCCAGCTTCTGGCCTGTATTCTCTTCTAAGTGATTAGATGATGCATCTTCGGTAAAACTTTCCACCAAGAGAGAGTCAAAGGATAAAAGGCAAGGGAAAGATTTCTTTTTTCTTTTTAATGTCCTGATTCTGCATGAAGCTCTTAATTTATTTACTTATTAAAAAGAAACGTTTAAATCGAGGTCTAAATTTGCAAGTTGTGGCCACAACTGGTGAACATCCTTCTGGCACTCCGTTCAAATCCGTAACAGTGGCCATCGAATGAAAATCCTTCTGCTCTTCAAAGGCGCCCAAGAAGAAAAGACTCCAGAAGTTCCCAAGCTACCATGAATTCCACTGCCAAAATCCTCCCAGGAATTCCTTCGGGCCCATTCCTTCCCAAGACAGCTTGCTTTCCTCTGTTGCTCTTTTCCTGATTTGGTGAAAAGAATCTTCCCCTGAAGACAATCACCTTCCTCCAGTGGCTTCTTGGTCAATAGAGGGGGGGAGAGAGGGAGGGGGAGAGAGGGAGGGAGGGCTTTCTCTCCTCCTGAAGCATAAGGAGAGGCTGGAAGGTCGGTGCGAGAGAGATTTTGGCTTCTACACCTCAGTGGAGAAGAGGATGCTCTGCCTCTTACTGTCCGGGGTGGGAATCGTCTCCAGTTGCAGGAAATAGAGGAGAACCTGAACCTGGAACACAGACAAGAGAAGGGAGGGGAACAGGTCAATTGAGGAGGGGGGAGGGGCAAGAGCAATGGCGGCCGTGGCCAGGAAAGCTCTGCGGTTCTCCAACTCTGCAGGTGTTCAAAAGACTGGACAACCACTTGCAAGGATAGTTTAACTGAGTTTCCTGTACATGTAGCCCTCTACTTACGACCACAATTGGGATCAGAATTTCTGCTGCTAAGTGAAAGCAGTTAAGTGACTCACACCTGATTTTACTTTTTTGCTGCAGTCATTATGCAATCACCCTGCTTGTTAAAAACCGAGTCATGCAGGGGTTCTGTGAATCGCCCACTGACTGTCTCAAGGAGGAATTAATTGCCTGGGAGGGGAAAGCAATCAATCAATCCATGGGACAACTTGACTCTGGGAGTTGTGGATATTCCATCACTGGAAGCTTTCAAGAAGAGACTGGACAGGCATTTGTCCAAATGGTATCGAGTCTCCTGCTTGAGCAGGTTGTTGGACTAGAAGATCTCCAAGGTCCCTTTCAATTGTTACTCTATTATTCTTTGCTTCTCTGAAGCTGGCTGGGCAAGTTGCAAAAGAAGATCACACGACCCTGGGAAGCTACAATCGTTGTAAATACATGCTGGATGCCTAGCACCTGAATAGCAATAGCACAGCCCTTAGACTTACATACTACTTCACAGTGCCTTGCCAGCCCTCTCTAAGCGGTTTACAGAGTCAGCCTCTCGCCCCCAACAATCTGGCTCCTCATTTTACTGACCTGGGAAGGAGGGAAGGCATTTATTTGCTCTCAGAACTTACTTTCTCTGGTTTCAATATTCTCCTTTTTGGTTATTTACAGCAGACTTCCTCAATGTTTCCAGCTTTGCGGACCACCCGGGGTGGGTGGAAAGGTTTGCACAAGCGGCCAGCAAATATGCGCACATGCAGCTCCATTTCCATGAGTGGGTGCACACATGCCTGCCACTCATGTGAATGGAGGGCACGCACATGTGCTCGCCTGCTGCTCGTGCAAGGGAGGATGCGCATGCGTGCATGTTCGCCAGCCGTTTCCAGGGCCCAGTTGCAAACCCCTCATGGCCCACTAGTGGGCTGATTTACAGTACTTTTCAGTTATTTCCCTCCCTAGTTGGTATCTCCTGAAAAGAATCCCTTCTGAATTCTTCTGAGAAAGGAATGAAGCAAATGAAACTGATCAATTTTTTTGGGCTGTTTCATTGGAAATTAGGCCAGAAGGGTAGCCACATTCAAATCTTCTTTGTGGACAAGCTGTTTTTTCCCCTCCTGAATCGTTTTCTTTTCTCATGAAATGGCTCTGCAACTGAGATCTCCTGACATGAAAGGTTAACTCAGCCTGCTTCCCCAGGTGGGTTAAATGGCTATCAGCTAGAAAGCGATGATCTAAATCAGAAGATCTGGCCCATGATAGGCCCAGAGTCGTCCTGCATGCAACCCTGGCCCCAGCCCAGCCCAGCCATGCCCACCCAGTCAGCTGCCATGCCCAGGTCCCCCAAGGGCAAGCAAAATCCTGATAAGGCCCACAATGGGATCAGGTTTGACCCTGATCTAAATCCTTTCCTCCCACTATGGGTTGTGGGCTCTTCCCTGATTTTCCCTTTGATCCAAGTGGGTCTGAAGAGAAGTCTGGGCCCCTGTGAAACCCTGAGTTTTGTTGATCAGAGAACCCAGCAGACATTAAAGATCAAAGCTTCCCCAGGCCAGTGGTCCTCAAGCATGGCAACTTGAAGATGCGTGGACTTCTATTCCACCTGCTGCCTGGGGGAATTCTGAGAGTCGGAGTCCACACATCTTCAAGCTGTCAAGGTTGAGAAACACTTAAGACTCCACATTTGCTTTTACCTGGGACATGACTTCGAGTGACCAGCTGTCAGTCATGGCCATAGGTTGCATTGGATTGGCAGGAATTTTGCTGTCTTTTTCTGACGGTCTGAGTAATGTTGGTCCAAAAACGGTGGCCAGGTTGTGAAGCGACATCTTGTTGATGTTCTCCTTTTCAGCAACTCTGAAACAATAGATAGGATCAGAGTGGAAAAGAAAGCGATGCTCCAATAAAGTGATATTCAAACTGTGGGTAATGACTCCCAAGGGGGCATATCCTAGGAGCAATGGAGCAATTTGTAATTACTGGTCCAGAGTTTTGGACACTGGTATAAAATTAGAAAGTCTGGTTATTTGTGAGGGTGAAAATATGATTCACAATTGAGAAAAGGGATAATTAGGCGAGGCAGTTTAAAAGAAACACTATCCTAACTTATACATCTTGTCAGGGCAGAACCAAATTGGAAACAGTGGTCTTTAACAGGCAGATTTGACCTCACATGTTCTGTTACTGATCCAAATATGTCCAAAATGCCAGTAGAATTTATGCAAATCCCCACTTTGAAAAGAAACAATCCAGAGTGGATTTTAAAAAAAATCCTGTGGCAAAGGAAGGAAATAACCCTTTTTGTTTTCTTTTTCTGTACAACAATTTTTATTGCCTCTTCTTATAAACTACGAGAAATAGGCTGTTGATTTGAGCTCCAAGCTTGGCAATTTGGTTGCAAAAGTTTCATCACTATTTGAGGAGACATTGTCAGTGTGTTTTGAGTTGTGCTCATCTGTCAAAACACCGGCCTTTAAATAACTTTTAGTGAGATGAAAAGTAGTCTGAATGTTGTTTGTTCGGATATTTCTATATTTTCAAACCAACAGCCTAACTATCAACCTGAGCTACTAATATTCAAACACATTTCAATGACCAAAAATCACAAAAATTCATTGGCATTAAAATGTCCAATGGATAAAAGCTACTCTGCATTCAGGATGGTGATACATCACAGAAATCTTCATCCATCTGTGTTGCCTGTCCCAGGTAGGCATGGAACCAAAGAATCATTCTGTCCCCAGCTGCCAACCTTTGCAGCAGCTCCAAAGGAGACTATTGGTCACATGCCATTGAAAGATTCAAGAGGCAGAGGGCTGCGCCAGCTCCATCCAAAGCCTGCCATAGGACAGTGCCCAGGGGGGCCTCTGCCCTGTGCCCGTGCCTGAACTCCCAGGAGCCCAGAGAATCCATAACCTCCTGCTACTGTCACCCTCCCCAAAAGGGAAGGTTAGAGCTCTCCTTGCCCCCCTCAGCAAGAGGGGTGGATCGGGGGAAGGAAGGCTCCTCTGCCAAGGATGCCCTGCCCGCCTGCATAGTCTCAGCCCTTATTTTCTTCTGGGGTCTCGGATGCCCATGGCTGCCAAGGGAAACCCTAAGCTTTTCCTTGGAAGGGAAGGCCGGCTTTTGCAGCCTGAGATGAAGGACCAAAATCACATTATTATCATTATTATTATCATCATCATTATTATTGTTGTTGTTGTTATTATTATTTTAAAAGGGGAGTTGGGTGAGCAGCCCTGAAGCGCCTCCAGTACTCCTGCCAGGATGCCTGCTGCTCTTCTCCTGCAGGGCCAGGCAGGGCTCGGGAGGAAAGAGGCTTTGGCCCAGGGGCCCCGCACACCACGCAAGGGCCGCTGCGCAACTTCTTTCTGCACTCGGTCACGTTGACCATTGTTCTGGAACGTCCCTGACAATGACGGCTGGAGAAAAGGAGCTTCGGCCTCACCTTTTCAAATGATCCAGGAGGAAAAGGAAGGTGACCAGGTTGGGCTCCGGAAGCGAAAGCAGCAAATTCAGCATACAGCTTTCTTTTGCAACCGGGTCAGAGAGCACTAGCAGCAGAGGAAGGACAAAAGATTGACAAGATTGACAAGTGCAGATACAGCTAATAATGCTCACCCTGCCTCACCTGAGTAGTGAGCTAAGGTGAAATATGAAAGTTGAGGAGGCATCACTGTCTCTTTAAATTCAGTGTGTGAATTTCAGAAGGGAGCCTCTCCCAGTGTGAGACCAGGCCGAAGCCACCCAGCCTAAAAGGGCTGGAGGCATGTCAGCCAGGTGGAGGAAAAGCTCCCTCAGGGAAAGGAGCCAAGCTGTTGAGGGGACAAAAGGACAAAGTTGGGCCCCGGCACATGGCAAGACCCTCCCCCAACCAAACAAAAGAAAGCAAGGCTGTTCAGGGAGAAAAGGGATCCCTGAAGCCTCCCTGAATCGTTTTTGGATCCCAGACACTAATCCCTCTGGCTAGTGCCTGGCAGCCTAGTTGTGGGCATTGGGTAAGTGTGGAAGAGAGAAAGAGTGTGTGTGTGTGTGTGTGAGAGAGAGAGAGCAAATAGATATACTTTATAATCAGCTGTTCTTTTGAATTCACGGGGCTTCTGTGTTTTCTAAAGAAGACATGCCTCACTGTTCAGTTGTTAAGTGATTCCAGTGTGGCAGTTTTTCCAGGGCTGTGAGTGTGACCATAAGCTGAACCTGAAAGCAGGGACACCAGCCTCTTCCTACTGCTAGCTGACCACGAAGCAGCAGCAGCAGCCCAGTTCTTCCCCCTTGGAGCTGCATAACGCAACTACGTACCAATGCCTTCAGCAAAGTTGGGGTAGAGTTCATCTGTGAAGAGAGGCTCTGGCAGCTCCCTAAAGTAGAGCTTGAGTGTTCCTGCAATTGCGTTCACGTCCATCTCGCTCATCATGATGGAGACGTCTTTGTTATCTGCAAGAAGGAAAGAAAGTCCCTTGTTTAGGCAGGGTTATCACATGCTCCAGCTCACAAAACTGTTCTCTCACATTGGTCATAACTGCAGGGATTTTCCAAATCTGTGAGAGATATATTCTGTGGATTTACATCCCCTCTCTTTTGTTAAGAACTAATCAACTCCTCCATGATTAAGAAACGGTGATTGCCAGAGATTATGATTGCTTCCAAATCATAATTTGTTTCACCCAGTGGCTTCCACATCTGGTTTAATGGTAATGCCTAATGTGGGGTAACTTGACATGATGATAAAGAACAAACTGAGCAACCAACACCATTGGATGGATTGTGCATCCTAGCAGACGTAACAATGGAAGAGGACTACCAATATGGAAAATATCTCAAGTTATGACATCGCCCAGCTGAGAACAACATGTGATGGACAGATGGACCTTCTGGTCACATTTTTTGTGGCTGACCATAGCAACAGGCTGCGCTAGAGAAACCACTGAACAGATTTCCTCTTAGTAGAATAGGAAATGTCCCAAGTAAATACTCACTAATATCAAAAGCAGCTTTCAAAGCCTGGATATCTGTGGCAACTCCAGAGACCCGGTAAATGCCCACCTCTTCCATGCCCCGACGTTCAATCTCCTCCACACACTGGCGCACAATATAAGGCACCTTGGATCGCTCCCTCCTAAAGACGGACCAAGTGGTTAGAGAGAGCAGGGGCTGCTTGGGGTCACAGCCTTTTGTTCCTGAGGACGGGAGCTGCCGTCACCCTGCAGACCAGGAGCAGAATGACGTCTTAATACTGTGCTATGGAGGATTGGGGGGAAGAATTCTGCCAAAAGATCAATCGTGTTCTTCATTTCTCCACTAGCGAGCGCCCGGGAGAGGAGAAGCCTGGTATTTTCTGGCCCAGCATAATCAGTAACAGCAAAATAATTTAGTGCATTTTGTGTAGAAGGTCAGGAATCGTATTTATTCAGCAACTTTAATACTGTTACTGTTTGGACAGTAAAGAAAAATACAGATAAACCATCACTTAAGTTTATTCGAAATACTGAATATAAATTTTCTGGAAAGTTTACACCAGGACAGCTTTTATGGATCACAGACAGTTCTCCCATCTTCCCTTTCTAACCATATAGTGGCAGAAGTTTGCACCACTAAAGACTTGATAGTGAACAAAACCTCTTGAGGTCAGAAGTCCAAATTACTTACACAAGTTATTCAACTCTTTAGCATGCTTTTATTAAATGAAGGGGGGGGGAGAACCTTAAATATCCATCATTTTAGCAATACTTTCTCAATATTGCTACCACAATGTTTAAGAACGAAATGGGTATCCTCAGTTAGCCTGAGGGATTCAGCAGGGATACCGAGGATCCCAGTCCAAGAGTGATTGGGGCAGGACCCTCTTCTAGTTAAGTTGGAAGACTTTTGAAGGGGAAAATGAGACCCCAAGGCCTGTAAGACCTAAGATGCCCATTTTCCCCTATAAACCTCTCAAAAATGGAAGCTGGTGGGCCCCATGTCCGCTCAGTCCACCCCCTTTGCCCCCCTGCTTTAAGAGTAGAAGAAGCAGAATGCCCTCCTCCTCCTGCTAAGGGCAGCAGCACTTCAAGGCAGAGGATCTAGTGGGACCGAGGCCAACTGAAAGTGCCAAAGCTGAGGAAATGGGATCGTTTCCCTGCACAACACTTCCTCACCAAAAGCTGGTGTGTTGGTGTCCTCCCAAAAGGGTGTAAGAGATAAAACTATGAGGCGACAGGAACTGAGATCTGATCATGCTCCTGTAAGGGGGTCAAAGTCCTTCAGATATTTGGTGGAAAATGGTGAACCACAATTGTCAGCCCCAAAACAGCACTATTGTGTTCTCTGGTCTGTGGGCCATAATTCTTAGGACCAGGAACAGGAAGGCATAAAAGGAATTTCCCTCTTTCTCAGCCCAACTTACTGATCATAACTTAAAAATATCCCCAAAGCAGATAAGTAAGTAAGTAAGTAAGTGAGTGAGTGAGTGAGTGAGGGAGGGAGGGAGGAACTTACTTGGTGACAACCCCAATCTTTACTCCAAATACTCCCGTTTGTTTTCGAGATGGCATCCTCTTTAGACTGAACTCTCTGCTTGTGAACTTCACGGAGAGCTTCACTTCGACCTTGGAAAGAGAGAAACTCTCAGTTCCTTGTTCCAGATTATACTGGACTCCCCCAGGATTGCAGAGGGCAGGCAGCAGAAGGGAGCCTTGGGGAGAGGCCCCCATGCCCAGGCCACTCTGACATTCTTCACCCACTAAGTCCAAAAGGAATAGAAACAACAAAGCTACAAAAGAAGGATGCATCTAAGAAAGAAAACCTAACCTATTATCAATTGATAAGGCTTCTTTTAATTAAAATATGCAATAGGCCAGCACATATTTTTCTGGTGTTTGCATAGTACATAGTAATATTTCATAAAAGGTCAGTTTTCCATATGTCCTACATAAATAGCCCTTTTGATGATGGCTTTAGTTCTGACTAGTCCAAGCTTTGCTCGTTTTACTTTAGTAGGCTTTTCCAGGTATTGTTTCTTTGGGCATAAGCTGCTATCCAAATATGAAGCCAATTCCTTGTGCAGGAGTTAGAATGGGATTGATTGAGCGAAGATGGCTCCCTATTACTCATCTTTAATGTACTATAAGGAATTAGATGGCTGATTGCTTTTCAGTAAAGATTTAATTCTGACAAGAAGCATCGTAACATGTATGAGCAAATCACAGAAGCTGTGGAGTTTGTAGACTTAATCCCAAAGGTGCTTTTCCCCCAAAGGCAACTGGACTTCCTTGGGTTTTTTTTCCTTTGAAAATGTTTCACTTCTCATCCAAGAAGCTTCTTCAGTTCTTCTTCAAAACTGAAGAAGGTTCTTGGATGAGAAGTGAAACATTTTCAGTGGAAAAAACAAAAAACCAAGGAAGTCCTGTTGCCTTTTGGGGAAAAGCACCTTTGGGACAACCATGACCTGGATGATTGAGAAATCTCCCTAGACCTGTAGCCGTAATGATCTGCCTCCTTACCCCGTTCATGAAGATGACGGTGCGTTGCCAGTCTTTCTCTTGCAAGGTTTGGGGATCCAGCTGAAAAACACATTGAGCCAGAATTTTAAAAATCCACTCAAGAGCCCAATTAAAAGACTTTGCCATTATTTTACCTGTCAAATCAAGATCATCTGAAAAAGAATCCTACCCTGTTTTCTTTCAAGACAAAGTTCAGAGCCCTGCACAGCAGAAAATAAATCAGGAAACGCTCGTTTTTATGCTTGGGTTATTGCTCATTTCCACCCCGTGAAAAGGCTAAGATGTTTTAGATACGGGTAGATTTTCTTCTTTTCTCCTGGTTTTGCCACTGGAGCCACACCGGATTTCTGGCAGTGCTTCCCAGCCGGAGTCTCAGTCCCTTGCCCGAGACTGGATTGTCACATCTGATCAGAGGCCATGACAGCTCCCGAGGGACCCTGAGCCAGTGGGGTGGTAGGGGATCGTACCAGCCTTCCAAGGTAGATCAGACAGGAAACCCAACCAGATCAGCTACGTCTACTTAACAGGCTCCTCTTCTCTGAAGTGCAGAGAAATGAGGGAGGGTCCCTTCTGGGCCTCTTGCCCTCCTCCCCACTACCGAGCTGCAGGTGGTGCAGTCTCTCATCTGACCATTCCCTGGACAGCATCACTCCCCACCACAAGGTCTTTCCCACATGCCACTACCACTAGTGGGACCTCAGTGGCTGCTCAGCAGTAGCCCTGGATGAACCGGGCCTGCTTTTCCGAGACTCCAGATGACACAAAAGTAAAGCGACTGGGCACCTTTCTCTGCAGCAAATGTTTCCTGCTGCAATTTTGCAGTCCTCCCATTTGAAGCCCCGATGCACAAAATTGCCAGAGGTGGGGCGGGGGGGGGGGGGGGGGGGGGGGGGGGGGGGGGGG
>JANHFT010003444.1:0-20637 GCA_032467955.1 Pseudoxenodon macrops
CTCTTTCAAACGACATTGCCTGCCATTCTTGTTACTCCCCTCCGTCATTTTTCTTTCTCTCTCTCTCTCACACACACACACAAACATTTGATCGCTTGAAAGGGACAGGCAACACTTTGCTTCTATCCACAATCGCCGGTCCTTTTCTCAAGCAGCAGCAGCAGCCCGGTGGGGGGGGGGGATGATTCCGACGGAGCGCAAACCATGGTCACCGCTTGCTCCATAGCCACAAGGTGAGCTGCGGAACAGAGGGGCCCTCAGCTGCAAGGTTGCCTAGCACTGTGGGCAGAGCTGTGGTAGCAAGAGTGCGCTGGAAGTATCTCCAGGCTCCCGGAGAGACAGAATTCCTGGCCTCACTCAATCAGCTTATCAGCGGGCCGTGGTCAAGGGGCCAGGCAGCCTTGAGGTGACCAGGGAAGGGAAGGATTGCCTCCTGTGCTGGCCATGGCTACCCCTTCAATAGGACTTATTTTCAGGGGAGGGCGTATATTTATGGCCACCACAAAAATCAGGGTTGGCCTTATTTTCAGATCATGTCCTATTTTCGGGGAAACACGGTAGCTCCCAATGCATGGCTCAAAACTTAGATTTCTCCATGACTATCTTCTTCAGGTTGAGACTGCCTGTCCATTTTATTGAATGTCCTACCACCAAGGAAAATCCGTCTTCAGAAATCCCAGGATTTAACTTTCTGGGAGATGATCTCTCTCTTTTAGAACAGCCTACCTCCCCCATCCCGATACGCAGATAGCCAGGCCATTCTTCCTACATTTGTGACAGCCATTTGTGTTCAACAGGCTTATCTACTCACCTCAGCAGTAGCGTTAGCCAAGACATGTTTGGACAAATCTTCATATCCTTTCACTGAAGAAGCTGAAAAGGTACTAGGTGAAATAATTAGGCTATGATGGTACCTATGGCTGCTCTTCTCCACGGATGAAGAAGTCATAGGAAAAGTCTCTGTAACAGATGAGATAAATAAGGAGCCTATACCACAGATCTGATATTAGCCACCTATTTACAGGACGTGCAAAATGGGGCAAATCAGACCACTTTTAGTGGATCGCAACATTCTGCTTTCTATAAGAAGCGATTTTCTAAAAGAATTTGAAAATAACACGCCCTGAATATTCGTAATCCAAATTCTTCAGATCAGTTTAGTGAAGAAGAACTGATAGTCTTCCACTCACAAAGAACGTTATTTCATTTGTGATCCACAAATGAAATAAGCATTTAAAGCCAACAGTTGCTGTTGCTACTATTTCAGAAACTGGCCACTTCCTTCTTAATAAAACTGATTAACTAGAGCATTTAAAAGTCAATTTTTAAAATTAAATCAAGATGAACTTATTGGGCTGAAATTCTCAAGGCTGCAGAAAGTATATTTTTGAATATGCACCAACCAATTATAAGAAGGGATTGGTTGATTTGAAAATATATTCTATCCAGCCCTCCCGTTTTATTCACTATCAGCACAGATGGCAAAGCTAGTGGTTTGGTACAGTTATGAATTATTATTTCATAATAATTTCATAATAATCTTCCCAGGCAAATGATACAGAAGAAGTGTTTAATGTGCTCTGGGGAAAAAATTGGAGACTTCCTGAGAACATTTGAAATAACCCTGTTCTTTTAATGTACTGTGGTGTCTTTGATGTTCTCTGAGCTTAGTTGTTTGCTTGCAGACATTTCATTAGATAACCTCATCAGTGTAGTGAATATGAGAGGGAAAGGAGCTGCCCCAAACTCACTAGCACATAGTTAGGCAAGGAAATGTCTGCAATCAAACAACCAAACTCAGAGGGCAGCAAGGACTCCACAGTTCAATCTAGACCAACATATATTCTCCTTTAGTATACAGTAGTATTTAACCTTACACTTTTTTTGGTTGATGAAATGGCCAGCATAAGTCATATATATCTGATTCTGTTTTTTATTTTAATACGTGAAACATCCTGCACATATTTGGTACAGAACTCATAATTGTCAGCTCCGGAATGGCAGCCATCCGGAGCTACCATTTGGGGTGGGGGGGAGAGATTTCCCAGGACTTGTACAAACCGGCAGGCAGATCCTCGCACAGGCCAAAGCACTGTTGCCTCGAATGAAGCCTCCCGACAAGCCAACAGCTACGATGGATGGCAGACGCCTCGGGATGGGCTGTGCGACCTCTGGACAGCTGAGAGGCGGTCGCCTGACTTCCACGTCAGGAGGGAGTCGTAGGCAAGCCCGGGCTATGTTAGAGCCCATTGGCTGCCAAACCCAAGCCAGGACTTAACTGACAGGCGGATAATAGATCATTACTGATGTTGCTGATGAAACCCTGTTACAGGATAGTTAAGTGATTACGGTTTAGTAGAGTGGGCGGTGTATAGTGGATGGAGGGTGGTTAAAGGGGTGGTGGTTGTCCTTTATATGGTGTTGGTTTGCAAGGGCAGTTAGCACTAACAAGAACTTCATTTGATTGATTATCAGTGAGTGCCAGAAGAGAATAAATGGAGATATTACTGCAACATGGTTTGTGTGCCTGTTTTATTTCCTTCCTCTACTTTGCTTGGAACCTGACAATCATCAAATGATTTATCCACCCCTTACCACTAGCAGATCCCTTTTGCACTTGTTTGAGTATGCAAAGCTGATTATTTCTAATAGCTGAGCGTCCTCTTGCATCTTCTGCTGAATGTTCCACGTCTTCGGCACAAAACTAATATATTGGGGGGGGGGAGGAAGAAAGTAAGATGTGATTATTTATTAATTTTGTTTTATTGAGCATTTATATTACCCCAATCATAACTGACTGTGAGCAACCGACTTTGCTCTGATATTGGCTTTTAATGGATGACAGTATGAATTTAGAATCATAGCGATCTCCATTGGTTGAAAGTAATAGGAGAAGACGACATATGCTTGAACCTCGTAGAAATCATCATTGAGAGAGTGATATTAATGGTTTATCACCATACTGTCAATTACCTGCACGACACACAGTATTTGTTATCCCATTCAACTAGGTTTATGGCCAGGCTAAATCAAACCTATGCAATTAAATAATGTATCTTATTCCATAAAGCTCTTTATTTTAATTATTTTGTAGAAGAGAAATTACTATTACCTGGGATCCTTGTTTGCTAAGAATACTGGCAGAATAAGTAGCTGTGTTACTACTGTTATATCCAGAAGTTGGTCCTGAAGACAAACTAAGGGTGGAATCTGTGTGTAAAGTGCTTGTGCTTACAAGAGTCTTCAGCTTAGTTTCTTCCTATAATAAATACATCAATATTAAGAAATGCTGTAAAACAGGCTAGTTTAAACCTTGTTCATTCTATTTCAGATAGTCATTTATTTTAATTATTTCATTTCAATATTCACTATTTCATTTGTTCTGCTTGTAGTTTTTTGTTCAGAAGATAAACAAAACAGGTGAATAATTATGTCTTCTAAATGGTATTATCTTCTAAAATGAGCGACCTAAGAATCATATCTGGATGCAAATGTTAAGTAATTGAAATCTTCAAGAAATTTTAAGGATTTACACAACCCCATTTGGGTTAAAATTGCCTCTTCCTTCCATTTTTTTCTAGTAATGGAGCTACCTCAAACTTAGAACATAAATGAAGACATATGTGACTATCTTTAAAGTGTCTTGCAAACAATTATATTTCACGCATTCAGTTACCAAAGATTCTATCACATAATGCACAAAAAAAGTTGGTACATAATGTACCTTCAGGCATGCCCAGATCATAAGCCTTAAATTAACACAAACTGTGAAAACTAGCTGAAATAATTTTAACACTTGCCTTCTGCAGTTGAGAATATATTTGTTCTCGAATACGCTTCTTTTCTTGCTCAGCTCTTTCCCGGAGCTTGTCTCTCGCCCGTGCAATTTCAGTTTTAGTTTCTTCTTGTGCTTTCTGATATTCTCGAAGCAGCTGTTCAATCTCTGAAGGATGCTGGATCCTGATTTTTGGTTCCTGAACCCTTAAAAATGTCATTATGGTATTCTGTATATTGATTTGTAAGTCACATTGTAAGCTTTTGTGACACTGTATGAATGCTTTTAAAAATAAAGAATAATTCTGTTTCTTAAGAATAGCAAATGTTAGAATGAGAATTAATTCTGAATTTAGGAAAGAATTAAAACGGGAACTGTTATCAGCCTAAACTGATAGCCATCATTGCAGGATGAAGACCGCCTCACTGATGGTTGGGAAGCTGCAGGCAGCCCTTTCATGGCTGACAACCTGGGCAGTCAATTCCTAGAATGGCAGTGGCAGGGCTACAATCTGGAGGTGGACAGAGGCTTGTCATGGCATGCAGTTCAAGTGCTCACCAGGCTGCACTTCCCATCCTGGGAGGTGGAAAGGCACCTGCCAGGGAAGCCAGCCCTAATTATGAGTTCCGCAGCTTCACCATGCCTTGGAACAATGTTTCTTCTGGTGGCAGCGGAAGTGTGTCTTCAATGGCAATTCAACTGCTTGTCTGAATTGCCCCGCAACAATGATTGACACCAAACTGTCCCCATGTCTAGTTGGCCAGGGTGACTTCTGTGCCAACCCGATTGTGCTCAATCAGTTGTGCCAACCCATCTGTGCCAACCTATGCCCACCTGCCTGCGTCAACCGGGCCATGTTGAGTCATCCATGTCAAGTCATTCACGCCGACCCAGTTGTGCCCATTCGTCCATGCTGACCTGGTCATGCTCACCCAACTGCGCCCACCCTGTCACACCCATGCATCTGTACCCACCCATCCACACCAACCTGGCTGTGGTGAGTTGTCCTAGATCCTTCTAAATGGTCCTGGGCCACCCTACCTTGTATTTTCTACAACGTCTCGTCTCAACTGCTGGAGGTATTCACGGCGCCGGCTGGGCAGATCTATTTCTCTCAGGTTACTGTCCAGGGTTTGCAAAAAATTCAGATGCTTTTGTGGACTAAGACTGCGACTCCTTCTGAAGCACTGAAGTCTCTCTTCTCTCTGTTTCCTTAAAATTTCAATTGATTTCTTGTGCCTGTTATGGAAATGGGGGGGGAAAAGGATACTTAAAAATAAAATAAATTGTATTTTTAAAAAACTTTTACAAATTTTACAAGATTGATAGAAGGGAGAAGATAACATATCAGATGGAAGGAATATAACCTTGTCTAATGCGCAGGTTGAACTTAAGTCTGAAATAAACTATGTTTAATATACATTATTTCCAGGTTTGGATGCCTTGGGCTGCAACTCCTTTGCTTTATATAATATATAATAATTCCAGTGTTACTAGAATATATAATTCCTAATTTACCAGAGAGAAGGATAACACAGAATCCTCTGCTATTGTCTTACTCTAACTACTAGGTTAGAGATTATTGTGCTAATGCGGAGTAATATTTGAACATGTTCTGATAATATTATACTTCAGGATTTTCCCCTCTCCTTCCCTTCTCTCTTCTCCCTTCCCCATCATTGGTTGTTAGCAGAGTTCTGAATTTTCTTACTGCCAGTTTGCTCAAGGTTGCCCCTCGAGCGCGTGTGCAGCAGTAAAAAACTAGTTTCTGCGCATGCGCAGAAGCAAAATCCAAGATGGCGGTGCCCATGGAGCCAGCAACAGGACCGGCTCCATTACGTCACCACGGAGTTACTACCTACTCTATAGAACCGGTAGGAACCCACTCTGGTTATTAGTAAAAAAATGATAATATAAATGTATTAAGTTCACAAAAGCTTATGCCTTTTAATAGTAGCTGTTAACAGCAGCTGCTAAACTTTCAAAATATCTGCTTCTGTTCTGCAATATTCTATTTTTCTTCTCTTGCTGGTAGTACAGGTAGTCCTCGACTTACAACTATTTGTTTAGTGACTGTTCAAAGTTAAAACAGCATTGAAAAAAGTGACCTATAACTGCTTTTCACACTTACCACCGTTGCAGGATCCCCATGGTCACATGATTAAAATCCAGACACTTGGCAACCAACTCATACTTATGACAACTGCAGTGTTCCAAGATCATGTGTTCACCTTTTGCAACTTTTTGACAAGCAAAGTCAATGGGTAAGCCAGATTCACTTAACGACGGTGTTACTAATTTAACCACTGTAGTGATTGACAACCGTGTCAAGAAAGGTCATAAAATGGGGCAAAAACACCTGTTTTGCTTAGCAACAGAATGTTTTGGCACAATTGTGCTCGTAAGTCGGGGACTACCTGTATGTCAAACTTGTGCTGTATTTAGCCAATCTGTAATGTTGAGAAAATAATTACCTTTCGTAAAGCTGCTGTTTTATGGGCACTGCTGTCAATTCCTCACCCACTACATTCTGAAGAATCCGGAGTTGTGCATCAGTTTCACCAATCCCATACGTTAGCTTTGCTTCCGTGAGTTCCACAGTAAGAGGTTGCTGACTCATGTCTAAATGTATTCCAGACATAACCTGGGCACGCTCTCGTCTTAGTCTCTCAATCTCTCTGGCTCTCCTTTCGCTAAGTAGAGATTTCTCTTCTATTTCAGTGGTTCTTCTGTTAACCGATTTCCCTTCTGTCTGGCTGTGCATATCACTAGCACTCAGTGTCAGGCTAGTTAAGGAAGAGTGAGGAGCTCCCTTCACACCACACCAATTGCTGAATTTATTGTGCATGGGCAGGTCACGAAGACTGTAACTTCGATGTCTGTGGGCTTTTACCAACGAAGTGTTTCTATTTAGCAAGATTTCAGTATTACATACACTATCAATATCAGATCCTGTTTTTGTATCATCATCATCATCCTCTTCATCAACATCATTATCATCGTCTTGCATGTCACTCATTTCTGACCTGAGGAAAGAACCACCCTTCTCATTTCTCCAGATCTGGGGACATGGTTGAGAAGAATCAAGAACACATTCATTAGTTTCTTCAGATTTTACACAAGAGGTATGAGGCTCATTTACAGGTTTTGGTAAAGTCCTCTTAGATGGTGAACATTCTGAATTTCTAATGGAGTTTCCACTTTTAATTCCTCCTGAGAAGTTTCTTGCCCTTCTCATGGCTCGTGTCTGATGAAATGAATGTTCTGTGGGAAGGGTGTCTCCATGATCATCAATTATATATTCTCCATGGCTAGAAAGTTCTAAAGTACTGCTTGAGTGATAAAGTCTTTCAGTGTGAACTGCAGTATGTGTGTCAATGGTCAATCTTTGCTTTTGTTTTGAAGTACCTTTTTTGGAAAGCACTTTGGTCATGCTTTTATCCAAGCCATTTCCAGATATTTTATGAATATCCTTGCTCTCTCTAGGTATGGTAGACACACTGTCTATCTCAGCATGTGAACAAGTATCAAGACATGATTCCCAAGAACACCTATTATACTGTAGATCTGAGTCCTTTTTCTTAAAACCAGTTCCTGAAGTATCAATACTTTTCACCTGTTTCCCAGCTGATGCTTTGGAACAACTAGTTGAAATCTCTGATGTAGGTTGCTGGTTGATTGGACTTGCACTGAGTATCAAAATTGGGGAAGAAGCTCTGTCAACCAACAAGTTGTTTTTACAATACAGTTGCCTTGTTTCTGAAATGCTAGATTTATCAATAGGATTCTTGTCTTGAAAGTAACAGTTGGGAGACAGAGACATACAAGAAGCAGGATTACTAACAGCGGTAGCTGAAGACTTAAGTCTGGAATTATATAATGGGGGTGCAGTTGGATATACTTTGGGACTATTGAAAGCAGGCGTTGATGAAATAGTTAATGGTGTTTTAGGCACTTCTGAGGAAGAACTGGAATGTATACCTAAAGTAGATTGAGGCATATAATAATGTCCATGAGTATCAACATCATGACTTCTTATGTCAGGCATACTCAGCAATTTCCTACCTTTGGTTTTTGATGTTCTTTCCTTAGGTAGAGTTATAGTATCTGGATGTACTAGTTTCACAATAACATTTACTTCCTGAGATTTCACTAGCTCAGTTTTTATATTAGCATTCATTTGTCTGTCCTCAATTGTATTTCGAGGATGTCCTAAAATATCGGTTTGAATGCCTATGTCTTCGGTTGTTTGAGTATGGCGATCAAACATGCCAAAGCTTGTTCTCTGTTCAACTGCTCTATGGTAATTTGATTCGTCATCCTTTATTTTTTGAAAGGACAAATTTCCAAGCAGTTCAGAGGTGTTATGAAGAAGCTGTGAAAGATGCATAGAAATGTTCTGCACGCTTGACCAAGAAGAAGGTTCTTGGAATGAACTCTTGCTTGGCTCAGGTTTTCTTGAAGGTAGGTCTGTATAGCTTCTGCGATGCCTCTTCTGTCTCTTATGCTTTGCTGGAGCTTCTGTCTGTGTTTCCCGATCACAAATAAGTATTTCTTGCTGTTTATTATATGATACATTTGTTTTAGTGGGGTAGAATAGAACAATTTCATCAACTGGCGTGGAAGTATTTTCAGATTGTTGAGGGCACCTCATATTTGGAAGGACATTTTCACAAGTGGAAATGCAATTTTCTGGTGTGTTTTCAAGTTCATCCTGAGAAATATTTGTATCATGTTTGTCATTTCCATCAGAATGCGTAGAATCAAAACTTTCTCTTGCAACATCCCACCTTGGGAGATCTTCTGTACTACTAAGGGTGCTGGACAACATTCTTGCATTAGCATATGAACTGAGATGAGAATGGAATGGAGAATTTTGAGAGTTCAAACCATTATCCACACTGGAACATCTTATAACAGTTTGATTATCCAAGCTCAGTGGAGGAGGATTGCCGGAAACATCACTTGCACTTCCAAATACATATTGTTTCCAACCCATCTTGCAACATTCATCTTGCTGCCATGGGTGTATGTAAGGGTTTATATCACTTGAATTAAAGTGCATTGAATCATTATTATCTTTATCTAGTTCATTTGATGCCTCCAATTGATATCTTGGTTCTTTATTTTTGTTTATATAACCATGCAGTGGAGTAATGCTACTTGAGCATTTGTTTGCTTCTATGTCTGTAAGATTATCAGTAGAGTAAGCAACAGCTTTTAGGCAAAGAACGGGAGGTGAATCTGAAGAAGGGATATCTTGAGATTGTTCTTTATATTCTCCTTGGGCTTCAATAGATTTCTTTGGAAACCTGGGTTTATAATTAATTGGGACATTCTCTGTCTTTAATTTTGATAAGCTTTTAGTACTGCACATCTCATCCTCAGTTGGAGAGGGAGGCTCAATGCTCATATTTAATTCTTGTAATGACTTAGAAGCTGGATGGACAGGCAGGTCTACTTCAGACGTTTCTGAAACACATTCAACAACGGAATTAGCAATCACTGGTGCTGATAAGCTATGACTCTGCAAATCTGGCCACTGTCGATCTTTTTTCATTCTCTTTGCATTCTGTGAAGTAGAAATGTTATTTTTATTTTTATGTATGGCCAGTGCAGGTTCTTCTTGCAAAGTTAAACAGTCATTTATTGAGACATATCTGGAAGGAATTATGTCATGTTTTCTTGAATTGTTTAGTTCGTCTGATATCAAAATCTCTCTCTCAGCCTTCATCATCTTACATGCAGTTGTATGAGAGTTACCTAGTTCGGTAGTAGAAATATTTATTGCATCCACGCTACTATTTAAATATATTGTACTCTGCTCTCTTTGTAAACCAAGATTTGTATTTAAATTGTGGTATAAAGTTTCATCACTATCTTTTAAGCATTCTTTTTGTGGTAAAATAATATTCGGAGGTTCCTGACAATCAGTTACTTCATGGCATTTTTTCTCAGACTTAAAATTATGTATTCCACTGCAATCTAAAACTGAGCTTCTTTGACAGCTAGATAATGGGAGACATTCATTTCCTTCTGCAAGAAAAAGAATTGTTTCTGAAGTACACAATGGCGGGTTAAGGATTTCAGAAACTCCACATTGGCTGGCAGCAAGTGAGGGACAGTTTAAGGGACCAGGGTTTAAAGCAGCAGCTATCAGAGTCTCACTGAGATTTGCGTTGCTTTTAAGAGATGTTTCTGAAGATGAGGAACAACTATCTGGCAAATCCTGGTGACCAATCGCGTTATTTTCTTGGAGTTGAACTGCATCTGACAAACTGGAAGTCAAAAAAGAATCGTGCTGTGAGTTGGTAGATGAACTACATGTAGAACATGAGGAACACTCTTGGGCCTTTGGGGGGCTGACATTTTTAAATAAAATGCAAGCTGAAAAATCTTCCACAGAACATTTAGGAGGTGCTGCTTCATGACTGCTTCTTTCATTAGCATGTTGAGGAGTAAGCAAGTTTTTTTCTGGTAATTTTGTTTGTGTTCTAGTTGTGTAATTGTCAGATTGTAAAGAGGCATTTTCTTGGTCACAGACACATTCAGGGAAATCATTTTGATCTTGTTTTTTATTTTCAATACAATCACCATGCCCATCAATTTTGCTGTCTTGTTGACATAAAGCATAATCCTCTGCACTTGATACAGGACAATCAGACATTTCAGCGTTAAGAAACTTACTCTCCTTAAAATAAAGATCCTCTGTAGCTAGTGTATTCAAGTGTCTAGCAGAGTAGCCAGACATATAAGAATTCATATTACATCCAGAACTATAGTCTTTCATACAATGAGTATTTTCCCATGTGAATTTGTCAGAATTTCCTAAGAGAGTTTCACCAACTTCAGAGGATGCTACAGTGTTATTGTCTATAGAGAAATCATGAGACGTTCTGCATGCAAGACTTTCTGTGCTTTCTGTTTGACATTCCCTGAATTCATTACACTTTTCAATATTGGTTTTGCATTCATTTTCAACACACGTGGAAATAAGGCATTTATTTTCCTGATTATATTGCACTAATGAGTCCACTTCTTTCTGGCTGACACCATTGTCAAAACAATCTTGAAAAGCATATGTCGTTTCTTCTAACTCATCTTTGAATACTGAAGTGAAGAATTTTTTTCCAGAAGTTCTTAAGCCCAATGTAGCACTTTCTTTATGAGGTATATTGAATGAATTCAACAACTGTTCAGACTCTTTATGAAAGTTGCCTACATTGTGATTTATAGACGAATCCAACCTTTCGTGAGGGAAAACATTGTTTTGTGTGTTGTCAACAGAAGCATAATCTAATGATTTATGGCATTCCATAAACTTGGAGTGTGTGCCTTGCTTATTAGAACTTTGCTCAGACACAGAATAATTTAAAGTTTTATTTAACATTAAATCATCTACAGATTTAGCGATTTCCTCTTTGTCAACAGAAGATAGTGTTCCAGTTTTCCCATTACTCTTTATTTGTGTGTCATAATACTGAAGTACTTCATTGCAGACAGTATTGCTCAATGGCCATGTAAGATCATTTGTTGTATTAGTATCACTGTTCCTATTTTCTCCATGTGTAATTTCTGTTTGTAACAAAGGACTTTGTGTGGAATCATGGGAAAATCCTTTAAAAGTGACTGAAGTTAAATCATAATCTTGATTTATATTTTCTGGTGCATCTCTTTGGTTAACTGGCATCAAGTTATCAACAGAATCAGCATCATTCCTTGAAAACATATGAGGTAGCAATTCTTTTTGTTTTGATACTTCATTTAAAGATGCATCACTATCTGAAGAGCAGTAACTGCATATGTTTGCTGGTAAAACTTGATCTTGGAAGATACCCTGTTCTGGATTTCCATTATTTTCTTTAAAACACTCCCTTTCCTTTTCTGCTTTGAAAGTATGCATGGTTTGTGCTGGAACCTCAGGTATACATACTTGTCCTGGACTTATCAAATGTACTGGCTCATTTTCCTTAGGAAGGTAGCACCTTGGTACAGTTTTATAAGCATCAAGACGGTTTACAACAAACTTATCACAGTGTTCTGAAATAGAATTCTGAGAATAATCTGTGGAAGATTGAGGTGCATTAATGCTTTCAATATCACTAACTTGTTTGAGCTCTTTTTTAATTCCACACCATTCAGTGACACCTTTATTATCCCCTAAATTAGTACTATAATTATTGTCTTTCAGTATTTCACTCACACAATTCCAAAGATTTGCTGATCCTTTCTCATCGTGTGTTTCAATACTATTAATACACATTTCTGGTAAATCAAGATCATAATCTCGTTCTTCCAATTTAGAAGCAGTGAAGTATATTTCTGGTATTTCAGCAGAATCATATTTTGTTCCCTTACCACAATCAGTAAAACATGGAGTCTGATTTTCTTTTAGCAATGTGGTATTTCTAGCAAGTTGTAACCCAGTTAATTTTGAATTTGCACATTCCTCATTTTTTTTTGCCTCTCCTTGTTCTTTATCTACTCCTTCAGAATAGTTTATTTCTCTATCAACTTTATCTTCCTGAATAGCATTAGGATATTCTGTTAAGATTTCTTTTGAAAAGAGCTCATTGTTACGATATATATTTTTATCTTCTTCATTGTAGCTTAAATTAGTCTCTTGCCTGTATTTCATGGTTACTGCAGTTAATAATGGTTCAGAACCACGGATATTTTCTGTACCGATATCATTTTTAGCTAGTTGGTCAAATGTGTCAGAAAACACTTCTGTGCTTTTAGAGCTTTCTTTTATAGCCTCAGGAAAAATATTTTGTTTTCTGTTTTCTTGGACTCTATTATGATTAATAGTGGGTATGCGGATGTTACTCTCACACTTCATTGTTAGCTCTGACGCACAGAGATCTTCTTCACTAGAATCAGTGGGCTGGACCTTCTCTTCGTCTTCTACTGCTCCAATTACAGATTGGTTTGGGCAACATTTCTCATTATCACTGTTGGGTCTCTGAATCAAATTAGAGGCTTCAGAGTTTCGTCTACTTTCTAATGCTTCAAGTGTACAGTAACTATGCAAACGTTTATTTTGACTAAGTTTCATTTCTAACATGTCACATTCCAGCTCATTGATACTAATTACTAGCTTATTGAGTTCTTCAGAGTTTATGGTTGTATTATTAAATTCATCCTGGTTTCCCTCTGACCTCCAAGGGATTTTTCTCTCAACAGACTCTTTTAGATTGTTGGACATTTTATTGATATACAGGCAGAAGTTTTGAGAAGCTGTGACTGATAAAAGTCCCTCTTCTCTCAAAGTTCTTTTAGAGTCATTTCCAGTATTATTTCTGGATAGACCAGAATGCTGTCCTGCTCCCAAGCAATCATTTTTATTAAATGAATAATGCAAATCTTGAGCTTCTTTTTGCTCTTTTATTGCAGGTGTGCAACACCTTGGGTTTTTCCCAGAGTGAATGGAGTTACACACAAGACGATTAGCTATCTCTGAGTGCTTTTGATCTGGAGGATTGCTATTATTTTCCATATAAGAAGATCTCATCTGACAAACATCCTTAATCCTAGGTGTGTTTTCATAACACATATCTGAACTGAACTGTGGAGTGAATTTTTCACTTGTTTCACAAGAACGATCAAGTGAAGTATGAGATTTTTCCTCACTTCCATCTACATTGGAATGCACTGATTTGTCCATCACAAAATCCACAGATAAAGGTGTTCCTGGCTTGGAAGCAGAATTCAGGTTATATTTGTCCCCCTCGCTGCTCTTCTCCATCGTATTTCCAGCATTAAAAGTTGGGAAAGCTTCCTGGCTCACATTTTTTCCAGAATAATCAACTTTTAAGCTTGAAGAGGAACCGTTCATTAAACCTTTTGTCTGAAATTCAAATTTATTTCCTGACTCCCATTCGTTAGCTTGAGGTGCTTCTTCCACTTCTCTAAATGAGGGAACCTCTAAAGCAGATTCTCTCAGGACATCCCTGCTTTCTTGCATGCTGTCTTTTTCAGGTGCAGAGGTCTGCATTAATGTTGCAAACTGGTCACTGGAATGAAGGGCCACTTTATCTATGTGGTTTAACTCAACTATTTTTGAGTCTCTTGTGTTACTATCTGAATCAGAATTGGCATCTCCCTTTTCAATTGTTCTAAAAAGACATTCTTCAAATTTAGTATTTATATAGATTTCTTCTTTCTGCAAAATAGGAGCATTTGGGACAGATGTTAAGAAGTTGTTTTTAAAATCTTGATCTTGGGAAGTCTCTGAATAAGGTGAAGAAACAGACTCTAGGACTGGTTTCAAACAGCTGGATGTTTCTTTCCATTCACTGGTGGATCTTGCTTCAGATAAGCTATTTGGCTGTTGACAATTAGATGTGGGTAAAGAGGCAGCCTCACTGTAACACGGTTTTGTAGGAAATGTGGAAATATAACCAAATGATGTATTTTTGCTTGAAAAAGAAAACGATGATGTGTCTTCTGGAGCTTCCACTTCAAGATGTTTCCTTGTTTCTGGTAAAGGTACTGATGATTCTGTAGATGAAATTAGCATTTCGATCTTATTTGGCTCATGATAAATCTGATTGGGTTTTTTATAGCAAGTAACAAATGATAATTCAGCAGCTGATTGTCTTACATCATCCCTCTTCATCCAGTAGCCCGATTTATTAGCAGGGTACATCCGAGCAACCCAAAATTCTGAATGGTCTTGAGATGAAGGAACAGTTATTATAGGATTTTTCAAATTGTTGGACAGCCAAGCATCTGTCAAAACTGGAAGATTTTCACCATCAATGTGTGACCCTTGATCTGCTGAGTCACCTTGACCTGAGAAACTGATTTTCATCTTGTTCGGTGTTTGATCACAAACAGAACTAAACTGTGATTTGACATCTAAATAAAAAGAACTTGCATTGAGACTTAATGCACTACTTTCACTACAGAGCTCAAGTTTGTTCTGTTGATCACTCACAACAGAGTCTGACCTTAGGTTTTGCAACTTCCAAAAAACTTCTGCTGGCACTTCATCATATGAATCTAGTTTAGATTCTTCTGTAAGATCTGACACCTCATCAGCGTCACCTAAGCTATCCAGAGAAAAGCTTCTCGCATTGATAGTCAGATTGCCTGATGTAGATGTGCTTGTTAACTGGGAGAGAGATTGATAATTCTCGTCTTTGCAGAGCTTAATAGGTTCTGGATGTATTTCAGAGGAATCGTTCACATCTTGGCTTTCGGCATTGTTTTCTTTTTCTGTAAGTGAATCTTGTGACATTTGGCTGTCATCACTTTCTGAACTCTCTAATTCAACAGTGTCTATTTGAGCTGATTCCTCCAGATGACTCAATTGTTCTGTCAAGATTTCTGAAGTAGCACATGAAAGGGAATCCACAGAATAATTACTATCTGTGTCAGAAAACTCAACACCTTCACCTTCTTGCCAGCTCATCAGTGGATGAGGGACTGTTTTGGAGATTCTATCATTCAGCATTTCAGCACTATGCCATCTTCTTTTTCCATGACAAAATGATACACAACTATTTAGATTATTAAGGCTTCTTGCCGAAGGTGCCACCCTTAAGAATTCGTGCTTTTCTAATGAATGTTTGTCCTCTGAACCCTTTTTAAAATTCTTTGGGGTCTGGGTCCGTTGTTGAAGAAATGGTTTACCATATAGTGATGATTTTTTAAGTTTCTTAACAGAATTTCCAGGAAATGAACTTTGGTGTTTTTTTCTTTTATCCATCTGAAATTTTCTATTCGCTTCCTCAGCTGCATTTTTTTCTAAGTCTTGAATTAATTCTAGTTCTTTAATTTCAGACCCTTCCTTCTTCGTTTCAGGTTCATGCTTTTCCTTAAAATTATCAGTTGTACAGGCCTTTGATCTCTGGGCTTTAGAGCTGGTTGGTCTTAAGCTATTATCTGATCTCTCCATTGTTTGCTTATGTTTATCAAGATAAATGATTTCTGTATTGTTACAGTTATTTTCCACTATTTCTTTATTTCTAAAATAGATATTCTGTTTTTTTATTATCTGTTTCTGGGCTAAGAAAGATCCATCTTTTTCTTCGTGAGTATTTCTTCTGGAATGTTCTTGGACTGCTCTGGGAAAATATTCTGCAGACGGAGATTTCCTTGGTGGATTGATTGTGGAGCATGGGTAGTTATGTGCTGAGGTAGATATCTGAGAGGGATTGCTCTTCAAGAAAATACTGTAGAAAAAACAACAACAATTTGAGAAGTTTCCCATATTTTGCTATGAATTTGTAAGGCAATTACCCCACTACAGACATTTATACAGGAGCTAAGAGACTGCTCTGTGATTAGACAGATTGAGACAAGAGACCAGGAGGACCTATGTAAACAGTTTATAGTACAACTTTGTTGTCTAACCAAAAATAATATGTATATATGTACACTAAATTAACAATGTGGCATTTTCCTCATTCCTATATCCAATTTCTTATTCCCAATTTGTCTGAAGAACAAAAGAACTCCAGGGTAAGGGCTCATTTTAGTTATTGGAACCAGTAAGAAATTTTAGAAGCTCTCAATAACTATGATTTGCCTGACCAGGCAATCTTAACACATTATGGGTTGATTTATGA
Source organism: Pseudoxenodon macrops (assembly GCA_032467955.1). Lineage (NCBI taxonomy): Eukaryota > Metazoa > Chordata > Lepidosauria > Squamata > Pseudoxenodontidae > Pseudoxenodon > Pseudoxenodon macrops. The sequence continues at coordinate 16,354 of JANHFT010003444.1, forward strand.
AGCCTAGAGGATTTCTGATGTTGAATTGAGGCGTTTACATTGAAAAATGTCACTCCCAACTTCATATTATATTATTTGAGGTTTCCATCTTGTTTCTTTTAATAGTATTTACCACCATTGATAGAATTTTTACATATCACGCTATATGGAATTTATTACATAGGTCTTTCTAGATTATTCATTTTAGGAAACATTGAAGTAAAAGAAATTGAGATATAGAATTCTGTATAATTAGAATAAAAAAAGGAGGGATTCTTTCATATAGAAGCACAATTTGTCCCAGAATATCCATGAGGATTTTTTCCACATAGACAAACTTTTCTCATTTCATAAATTGCCCTTTGTTAATCAGATACAAATAACTGTTAATTTATTGAAAGCTTTTACATTGCCTGAAAGAATGTCTACCTTTAAGTGCTGGCTGTCACCTTCAAAATCCTAGGTGGCATGGAGACAAGTTAGTTGGGGAATGCCTGATACCTACTCCTTGTTTTTATCTCTGTTCACTAATCAGAGTTCCTGTTAGTATAAATGGGATGAGGGGAAGGGTGCACAAAATAAATAAAATGAAGGTAATGAACAGTGAAGATTTAGTCAAAGCTTATAAAACCTTGAAGCTACACCATATAGCTAGAAATAAATGCTTTTAAAAATACCATATCATATTAACATTTGTAATTTTTATTACACTAATAGGATTATGTGTACTTCACTGCAATATGTTCTAAGTAGGATTACTTTTGAAGTCTGTCAGGAAATGTCATATTGCACAACAAAGCATGGTATTTACTGGTTGGGAGATTGTGCTAATGTTGAGCTAGCTATTTCCTGCTTTAGATTCTCCCACTAACTGAGATCAGACATGTGTTGATAGGAGTCAGGGCTTTTGGTTATACATTCTTCCCTTACAAGTTTGTCTCAACAGAGGTTCGTCTAGGTGTACACATTTTCTCTCCAATGAAATATATATATATATAGGATTTTAAAAGGTATGGGGAGTCGTTGGTTAATAATGGTAATTGGAACTAGAATTTCTGCTGCTAAACAATATGGTTGCTTTCACCTCTAGACAAAATGGCGGCACACAAATCTAATGAATAAAATAAAAATAATCACACTACTTAGTGACAGTAATCTTGGCATTCCCCCTTCCCATCATTAAGGGAGGATTGCAGTTCATTGAGCAAGTCTCAGGTGACTTGCAAGAAAGCCAGCAAGCATGTAAAGTACAGTGTGAAGTGTAGCAAAAGGGGTGTGGGACTGGAGGTGTCTTCTGAGGGGTGGGGAAGGGCCCGCAAATGGCCCATGTGGTGCAGTGCTAATGCAGCAGGGTCAGACTGACTGCTGACAGATAAGGGAGGGTGTGCGAGTAATCCACAAGGTCTGGCACAGCATGAACACTCCCAGGCTGGGATGGCTGCTGTCAGTTGAGAGAGAATATGCAAGTGGCCTGTGGCATATGTGTAAGCACTATATGGTCAAGGGTGGCTGCTGCTGGTTGAGGGAGAGTCCACCAAATTGAAGCATGGCAGAATACTTTCCTAAGCTAATAGACCTTGTTGTGGAGTTGATGGTAGAGGTCCCTCAGCTTTTTATGTTGGGAGACTTCATGCCCTATAAAGGTTATATGAAGCATCAAGAATTGATGGCCAACATGGCAACCATGAGTTTGCTCAGATTTCACTTCTGAGCAGTTGATTTGAATTAGAGGATGTTAAACTTAATCCTTTTCTGTGATGAGGTTTATTGCTCCTGATCACCTGCACAGATGGTAGAACTGATTAGGATGGTTTTGCCTGATAGACCAAGATAGATTTCTCCAAGATCCTATGGATGTTTCCAGCAAACCTGGCAGAAGATTCCACTGACTCCTAGTTGAACTCTGAAACATAGAGGTGGCCAGAATGTTAAATGAGGTTTTCTCAAGAGGCCTTTTTGTATTAATGAATTGGGGGGATATTCTTGGTTTACTAATAAATTCTTGGAAATAAAATGACTATGATGCTAGGAGTATTGTGTGACAATACAGGACTGAACCACTGTTGGCACAGGTTACAGTTTATCCTTGAATATACAAATGCAACTTCATTGTGTTTGTGGAATGTGCCTCAACAGCGTTTCTTAGGGTAATCTGCCCATTTTTAGTGGGCAAAAGGAAAGTGAATCTCCCCACTTGGGACACCATTTTAAGGCTATAACAACTCAAATTCACTCTGGCATGCACTCTCCATGGGTGAAGTTAGAGGAGGTGAATGGAATAGTGTCTTGCAATGTTATCTGGGATTTGGTTTAATCTATTGATTCCACAAAAGAAGATAGGGTGATGTGTATGATACATTCTGACATGTGTGAAATAGATCCATGCCCTACCTGGATTCTTCAGGAAGCCAAGAAAAGTCTAAGCATGTGGATCAGAGAGGTACCCAATGCCTTGCCAGGGCATTTATATCCACCACTTTCTACATGCATTCACACATACATTACAAGCTAAGTACAAATGCTATTTATGGTACCTGGATTGTGGTGACTGAGGTTTTAAGCAAGTCTTCCTTTGGCACTGCAAAGGTTCTGGGTTTGGGTGTGATCTTGGCCATGAACGTTTGCTGTTTGAAGACTTAATGCTGGTATCTTGATTCAAGAACTGCAGAGATATCACATTGTTTTTGCTGACCCAGCAAGTAGCTTCTAGCCATGCCAGGTTTTTCTTTGCTTCTAACAATTTCTGCTTCTTCACAATCCTCTCCAAGTGCAGTTTAAGCTTCTTCTGACTCAAATGCCTTTCTGCTTTCTTCAAAGAGTATTTCCGTAAAAGTTCTAGCTGCACTAATTTCTTTTTGTTCTGCTCTGTCAAGGAAGGGCCAATCTCCAATTCTGATTCGTGCTGAACGCCAGCTTCAACGTATGATTTGACCTCAGTCTGCACAGCAGACTCCCGCTGCTCCTGGCTAGCCAAACGTTTCTTTTCATCAATGAGCCACTGCTGATCTAGGAACAAACAAAATAAACACAGAATAATTAAGAAGTGTCCTTGCTTTTACCATCTTACTAATTATCAACTGGTAGGATCTATTTAAGCATTAAGGTAACATTAAATTACTTCCATGTTGATTTTATCTAGGAAAGTGTCAATGTTAATTTTTTGCAGAATAAACAACAGAAAGTCCAATGGCATTTTAAACACTAACAAATACTACATGCTATTAAGTTTTCACTATCTTTCTCTTACAGCAAATACTTTATGCATTTTATTTTTTTAAATTTTCATTTCATTTCAAGAAATCAAATAAAGTCAGGCAATAGCATTATCCCTGAGGTTTAGATGGCCCTAATGGTATTAGTTTTTTTTAAAAGCCTTAAAGACCTTAGGCACTGGGGCCAAGCTGGTAATGAAGCCCTTAAGTTTTTTTCATCGAGATATCATCTTTTAGGAGCTTTGGCTGTATATTATTATTTTGTGATACTATCTGTGTTTTTATGGATTTTGTATTGTGAGCTGCTTAGTCATATGGCTGAGATGAGCAGTAAATTCAATCAGTCAATCAGTACAAAATAGCTTTTGTAATCCCACGGACTGTGATCTATTGCCTATACTGCCTTTGAAACAAAGTCAAGAGCCTTGAAATTTTGCTGTTCTACACAATCTCATTAGTGTTTAATCTTGTTATTATGAACAACAGCTAAATTGCAAATAGCACTTAGTTGGCAAGGCTGATTTCTGACATCCGTGCTGCTTTACCTAATTCGGTGTAAAGGGTAAAAAAAATCAAATCAAACAGATATATACCGGAGCCTACTTTTTATTATATCCTTCTAGAAAAAAATGTTGCTGTACTGAAAGCTACTGCTCTGAATTAATTACTTAAACTGTAACCAACGGAGGTGTGAGAGAAACATTAACAAAAATAGCTATCCAATTTTGGAGTTTTAATTTTTTTTCTGACCTTAAAATTTTCTGTAACTGTTTATAATGTGAAAATAGGCTATTGTCTACGTTTAAAATAGAAAAAGTTCTGAAGTTTTTGAAATAAGAACTAGCATATTTAAAACACAATGATCAATATTTTTTTAAAATGAGAATAAGATTTAATAGCAATAGCACTTAGATTTATATACCGCTTCACAGTGCTTTTATAGCCCTCTCTAATCAGTTTACAGAGTCAGCATATTGTCCCCAACAATCTCGGTCCTCATTTTACCAATCTCTGAAGGATGAAAGACTGAGTCAACCTTGAGCCTGGTGAGCTTATAACTGCCAAACCTCTGGCACTCGGCAGTCAGCAGAAG
>JANHFT010003444.1:71597-89012 GCA_032467955.1 Pseudoxenodon macrops
AAAAAGCGTCTTCTGAGGGAGCAGCAATGAAAAAAGCCTGCAAAGATCACTTCATTAGCACCTCATTAGGTCTGAAAAAAAGCTTCGAAAAAGCTACATTCGGAGTATAAGACACACCCAAATTTTCAGTCTCTTTAGGGAGGGAAAAAGTATGTCTTATATTCTGAAAAATATGGTAATTCTGCATTAAGTACATAGGATCCCTGTCTTAGATCTCCCTTGTGCCTCCTTTACCTGCAAAGTAGCTAACCACAACAACCCAAAGCAAGAAATTAATAGAAAAGAGACATATCCTTGCATGGGAGAGAGATGGAGTTCTGGAAGAAGAAAAAGGTTACTCCATATGGAAAGAAGTAGCACAGAAGACCAGTGAGAGGGTAGGGTTTGAATCATGATTTTTCTTTTGGGTAAAAATGGAGAATACGAACAGAATGGTGAAGGAAGCAGCTGAGTTCCACTGGTTGAACTGATCCATTGTTTTCTCTTTTTCCTGCATCCCTTCTTTATATACTGACTGAATGACATGACTTTGCCATTGTTGGTGAGAATTTTACATCACAGAATGAAGAAAGGAAGCTATTCTATCTCAGAAATGTTTGGAAATGCTTCTAACTAAATCTTGGAACAGGCCTGGCATCTTGGTATTGTGAAGAACTGAGTACTATAAAACTAGTGGGTCAACAACTGTAGCATGACATAGAAAACAGGCAAGATACCCTATTATTGGGCCCACTTGAGGAATCTGTACCTTTATTATCAATTATGGTCAGCAGAGCAAGTGCTCTACATCTCTAAGTGTTAAAATTGACTATTGGGAGTTCGGGAATGACCAATTGCTCATTTCAGTTGCAAACATTTTTTTTTTTGCTGATTTCCAAGAACAAAAACACAAAATATAGAAAGGAACTGAAAGTATTGACACTTACCATTTCCTGAGATGCATATTTCGGATCTTCAGGATCAATTGACCAATAGCAGTAATCAAAACCAAATGACACAACTTTTTCCCTTGAGCCCCAAACACTTTCGAACCTGTTGTCTACCTGAATTTAAAACAAGAAACAAAAGATGGTCCCGTTTTCATAAATCTGTACCTTCAAGATTTATTATAAAACAGGTAGTTTATGAAGAATATATTTTTATAACCCCCAAGCATGTATAGGTGGAAACATTTACACCAAGTCCTAAATCTTAGTTCACGTTAGAAAAATTTGTATATATCAACTGGCAAAATTATTTTGCAATTTTAAGCATACAGTGTATTTATCAACATGCTTCTCAAAGGCTGACGTCTTTGCATGATGAATAGCTACTACCTAAGCTACCATAACAGATGCCATAATCTGCAAGTTCCAACTTGTATTACATATTCTTATAAGTTTTTTTCAAGAAAGACAAAAGCCATTACAGGGAGTCCTTGACTTACAGCCAGAGTTGAATCCAAAATTTCCATTGCTAAGCAAAATAATTATTATGGTTTTATAATTAAAATGGTTTTGCCCAATTTTACAATCTTTTTGCCACAATTGTTAATTGAATCATTGCAGTTGACAAGTGAACCATACTGTCGTTAAACGAACCTGTCTTCCCCTATTGACTTTGTTTTTGGGAAGCCAGCTGGTGATCACATGACTTGGGACAGTGTAACTGTCATAAATGCATGCCAATTGGCAAGTGCCCGAATTTTGATCACATGAACATGGGGATGTTGCAAAGTAAGTGTGAAAACCAGTCATAAGTCACTTTTTTCAGTTTCATCATAACTTCAGTCAGTAAATGAATGGTTGTAAGTCAAGGACTACCCATATTTATAAAATGGCCTCTGTAATAAAACGTATACTTGTTAGGCCTATCAAGGGCAGCATGTAATTGACTACAAGCAGGAGGTGGTGGTGATACCTAATTTCTATTTTTAGCCTTCCTCTATGGAAGGAAAACTGCCCTGCCCTGATCTAATAGGAAGATTACTATGATCACTTTTATTATAGTTGTTGGAGGAAGAAAAAAAAACACTTTTATTCAGTCAGCCATTTCATTTCAGCCACTGACCATCAAAACAAGGGATTCACAATTGATTAGAGTAAAACAAGCTATAAAACCATACAATAATACAAGTAAAATTGTAATTTAAAATTTAAGAGTTTGGGGCATAGAAATTAATATAGTAAAGCATAATACAATGTATATAAGGCAACTAAATAATTGTTTAAAATAACAGAATAATAAAATCATCAATATGAAACATATAGAACCATTATAAGTTGTAATTATTGTATCTAGAGAAAAATGTAATGATGGAATATATAGGAAAGAATAATACATAAGAAGTTGTTATGATTTCAATACTAAAAGAATATTAACCAAAACTAGAGTCCAATTATAATAACTATATTGTTAAAATGGCTCTGGCAGCAATAATGAAAATAAGACAGAAATAAGACTCATCTGATGGTAAGGACAATAATACACTATTATAAAGTAGTGATTAAATGGATAGCTGCATTTAAAAAGTTTCCAAATGGAAAATACCTAGGAGTTGTTAAAAAAAATTACAATATACAATTTGTGCAACAAACTATGGAATAGTATTTGGCTGCAATCATCACCAGGTTGAGTTGATTAGTAACAAATTGAGGTAGAAGGATTTGGTGTGACCAGGTCATAGGTGGGATTCAACCAGTTCTCCCCAACCATTGCTTATGCAGTTCGGAAAACTGGTTAAAAATAAAGTGCAAGAGAGGGCTTTTTCTCTCTACCCCTCCATTCAGTTAATAGCTCCACTTAACAGATGTAGCTGGAAGCAGCAGATACAAGCTGAATCAAGTCAATAAACAACAGAAACTACATTAGGGCAGGGAAACCCATCAATCACCCATCTAGGGATGGGATTAACCTCTTCCCTTCAGGAAGGACAAGATTACAAACATTTTCATTGTAAAGAGTATTAAGTAACACTTCTGTGATCAGCTGATACTCCCTGGAGTTTCCCAAGACCTTTTATAGCTGCTGCAATGTTGGCTACTTCTTGTTTTTCCCTGGGGGGAAAAATACAGGAGGGGACAATGATGCAGCTTGATCATATAGGCTGGGAATTTAATGCATGTGTGGTCCAGCCAGCTGTATTGCTCCTGCTGTGAAGTACCCAATTTAGAACATAGAGAACATAGAATAGAGTTGGAAGAGTTAATGGAATTTGGCAGCATGCCCAGGCTTTCAATTAGCCTGACAGCTGCTCTTAAGTTTAGCTCTCAGCTGCTGCATTTGCTTTGGGGTTGACTTTTTTTTAAAGGGGAATTGTTGTTTTAAGTTTTTTGCATTGTTTTAGTGGTTCCTGGCACTATCCTTTTGAGGTGTATTTCCCTCACTCTTTTTGAAAGCCTCTAGTGATGGAGCACTCACAACTTCTGAAGGTAAGCTATTCTACTGGTTCATTGGTCTCACCCTTAGGAAATTTCTCCTTAGTCCTAGGTTCTTCTCTCTCTTTTAGTTTCCATCCATTGTTTCTTGTTGTGCCTTTGGTGCTTTGGAAAATAGATTGACTCCCTCATTTTTGTAGCAGCCCCTCAAATTTCCTGACAGAACAATTAATCAGTGGAACAACTTGCCTCCAGAAGTTGTAAATGCTCCAACATTGCAAGATTTTAAGAAGAGATAGGATAATCATTTGTCTGAAGTGGTGTAGGGATTCCTGCCTAAGCAAGGGGTTGGACTAGAAGACCTCCAAGGTCCTTTCCAACTCTGTTATTCTACTCTATTCTAAATATTGGAACAGTGCTATTTTATTGTGAGTTGGACTAAGGAGAACTTTCTTAAGGTTCTCAAGTTGGCCACACCCACCCAGTGACATGACCCATTTTCCACAGAAAACACTGGGAGCCACAAAACCTAGGTAGGTGTGGCCTGAGGGGGGATAGTGACTAGGTGAGAGTGATATTGAGTTAGTCACACCCACCCACTCACATGACCACCAAGCCACACCCACAGAACTGGCAGTAAAAAAAATTGAATCCCACCACTGGACCAGGTGATGAGTGGAAATAGTATTAGTAATACTATACAGTAATAGTAATAGTAATAGTAATAGAGAACATCAAGGAGCAGTAGTACAATGTAACACAATCCAGTTTCAGCTGCACCTCCACTGCATGGGTACAGTATCTGCTCAAAAGGGATGTTCTGGTATCTCGCATACACCTCCTTGACTGCTTTTGGAAGAGCACTGAGTCTAGTCAAAGACAAAGCCCTCCTAAATTTAAGGGTTGTTATGCTACTGAGATATCTGGCTGGGTGAAGTAAATGTATAGAATGGCTCAAAAGAATATTTCTGAGTGACAAATCTGATTATAGCTCTAAGTCAATGTCAAGTTGTTTAAGATCATCTAGTGTAGCCCATAAGAGTGATGGCTGTCTATGAGAAGCAGTAGGATTTTAATTTATGTATTGCCCAATGCTGGAAGTTGTCAGCCATAATTAAAGGAACTAAACAAGTTGGAAAAAGAGAAACTTACGCTAGGACAAGAGGATATGAATCCAGGAGGAAGTTTCTATTTTGAATAGGCTGGATTCATGGCAAAACACCACGTTTGGAACGTAGCAGCATACTTGGAAGATAAACTTCAAGAACTTAGATTGAACTCTTTCAATGGGCCCAAAAAGATGCCAAAGAGGAGCCGAGTTTGGATCTTGGACAAGAAAACTTGGAGCACTGCATGTATATGCTAGGCTCCTAAAAATATTGTAGAGCTGAAACTGTTTTCTGACTTTGGTATGGGGCAATTCTTTTAGTAGAATGTGAATATTATGAGGCTATATTCTCCCAGTCAAAGAAACCAATTATAATATCAAGGATTATTTGTGAATACCTGCATTTTAATAGCTGCCTATTGCTAAATTCCACAATAGCATGCTATACAAGCAAAGCTTCTAACAGTTCTAAGAAACATGAAGATACTATATTTTTAACAGCCACAATACAGAGTGATGCAGAGAGCTAAGGTAACTGGGACAGAAACCAGAGGATCTTGAGTTCTAGTTTTGTCTTAGGCACAAAGCCAGCTGAGTGACCTTGGGCCACTCTTTCTCGGTCCTAGAAAGGACAAAAATGGCAAACCATTTCTGAAAAAAATTGCCAAGAAAACTGCAAAGACTAATCCAGGCAGCTGTCAAGAGGCAGCACTAACTCAAAGGCACACACACAAACACACCTGCATGCAGGCTGATATAACATTATTGGCTCCCTCACCTTAAGCATGCTAAATAGGAAAGAAGAGAGCAGAGAAAAGAGTTATTTCAAGACTGAAACTGTATAATTATATTCATTAAGCCTTTGTTCTATTAGGTACAACTAATCCTCATATCTACATTGGGTTAATAGTCTAAAGATTGTTTCAGGTTTACATAGTTGCTATCAGCAGAATATGTATAACAACAGCTTCATTGGCAAAAAGTAATATTTCTAAGCAATATGTCATCCACTTCACAACCCACTGTAAGAAACAGACAATTGATCTTCTGAACTTCCTAAAAAGACATGGAACACTATCTACTGTCCTCCTCCTTGAATGGGTGAACTAGCTCAACTCCGGAAAGAATTTAAAACAAGGAAATTACTTATCTAGTTCTTTGATCTCTGCCAAACTGCTTCCTAAGATGTTTCAAACACCAATTATCTTAAGCAAATTGCCTAAAATAATCAGGCAGGCAAGCAGATACAAAGACCTAGCAAGAAATAGGAAGCATCTGTCCTGTAGAATTCCCACAGTAATCATGGTAACCCTATAATTCACTTATGTGTCTTCTGAATTGTAAGATATATTGCCAACAGAAACTGATTTTTGGCCCATTTTACTTTTTGACTAAGAGAGTACAGTAGCATTCAGGAGTCCCAATGTCTGGAAAAAAACCAGCTCTGTTTCCCATGCCTATAAAGGAAGCCTTCAAGAATCTCCAAAAAGGAAAGGATGCAGTCTCTTATAGCTAGTCAGTCCACAAGGATGTTAGCTGCAATTCAATACACATTTTTGGTTAAGTTCCTCAGAAAATAGCTGCTATCATATTAGACTACTATCAAGAGTAAGTGAGGGAAAAAAGTTTTTGAAAACACCAAATAAGCTTGCGTACTTATTTTACTGTCCTGAAAGAATAAAAGATTACAGTACAGCTGAGATACAAAAGAATAGACTTTGGGTCTAAAAGGAGGTCAATTTAGTATTTATTTTAAGGTTCCAAACATGTTTACTCCTTTTCTATATGGAGCACAGAAGGGCTGCCAATTTAAGCTTCTCTCACCCTCCACTTTTTACATTTCCTTCCTATTCTATTTTTGACTTCCAGAGATTTTCCATACAATACACAACTGCATTTTTTTTTAAAGTGAAGTGACTCTATTACCTCCCTTCCCCCTCATTGTTATGTCTGACTTCGTCCAGATGGACAATTAAAACTCTTTTAGCATTTTGTATTGAATTGTCTTTAATTTTTCTTGGCACTGGTTTCTTTTCAGATTCTCTCAGTGCTCAAATTCAGCATTTGAATCTGCACACTTTCTAAACAAAACCACAAAATATTTACTACATTCAAGAATTTGTCTTGAATGTTTTCATAATCATTCTTCTAAGAAATTTCAGTTTAAGAAAGTCACAGAATATCAAGAAGAAATAATGAAGGGGAAAAAATATAGGAATTTGTGTTTTTACTTGCATTGATGAAAATTACATTTAAGGGTGTTAAGTGAGCAGATTCTGTAAGTAAGTCTGGAAAAAATAAAACTTGTATGCTTCTTTTCCAAGTAGATAGTTTATATATTATACTGTATTCATATTTTCCCTTTCCTTCCAAAATTGTTAAATGACTTGTGGGGTATATTATTTTCTCACCCATAATCATCCTGAAATGAAGCGCAATGGCTCAGTGGTTAAGACACTCAGCTGGTCAAATTGAAAGCTGTCAGCCCAGGTTTGAGACCTGAGCACTGGGCAACCGGGCGAGTTCCCGTTCTTGCCCCAGCTTCTGCCTATCTAGCAGTTCAATATCATGCCGATGCAAGTAGATAAATAGATATCACTTCTGTGGGAAGGTAACAGCATTCTGTGACATCATGTTGGCCACCTGACGGCAGAAACATCTTCAGGCAGTGCTGACTCAACGGCCCTTGAAACAGAGATGAGCACTGCCCCCTATAGTCAGTAAAGACAAGCAAAGTAAAATCTGCAAAGTATAAATTTGTGGCAGGCTCAGATTCACTCAATGAGTTTCATCTATGAATGGTGAGCTGAATCCCCATGTTTCCACTCCAACTAAAGTTATATCCAATTATGTCAGCCTAGTGATAAAATGGTGATAAAATATTCCATGTCTCTTCGCTGGTCTAGTAAAACTCAAAGCTTGCGCTGGAGGCTTAAGAAATACTTTTTATTTGGTATCCAAGGTGATAGAAAGCAAAGGAAGTACCATTGTATAGAGTCTACCTCTATACTGAACAATATTCTTTCATCCCTACAACACATTTTATTATATTCAGTCAGTCATCAAATGGCTATTATATTTTGCCAGCTGTAGCAAACTTACCTTTACTTTTTTTACTGTTGCCACCCTATCTTCAATTTCTACAATAGTTGCTCTTCCTTCTGCATGCTCTCTGTAAATATGAGAACAAACAACAATTAGGGCATAAGGTTTTTTTTTTAATATGGCAACTTTAAAATCTCATTTAGAGGTATTGCACTTAAAAGTACATGTGAGTTCTTTCCACATGTTTTTGCACATTACAATGTAAGCATCAAAAGTAGCTAGTTAAAAAGGGGAAAACAGAGTCATCAAACTGGCTAATCCTGTTTGTTAGTTCAGTTGGACCAATCCACATTCTAAACATGCAAATAACACTTAAAAAACCATTACAGGTGGCTGTATGTTGTATGTCAGCCCAACATCTATAAACCACTTCAGGCTGGTAGAGGCCCACCCCTTCCGTTGAGATTTTCCTCTGCCAATGTTCATGTTTGTTTCCTTCCAGGAGAAAGTGCTCACCACTCTGGAGTGCCCAGTGGCTGGCTGGGTTGCACCGATGGCAGTAAAAGATACACCAGACATTTATTTGCAGTCATTTTAAAGCAGGGCATTTTGCAAACAGAAGCTTACTGTGCCTTATACTCCCCATTCTGAGGGCCAGTTTGGTGTAGGGTTGAAAGGCTAAAACTGGAGAGATTGGGGCTCTGGTCCTGTCTTAGCTACAAAGCCAGAATATATATATATAATGTGTGTGTGTGTGTGTGTGTCCTATCAGAGATAGGAAAAACTCTGAAGAAACACCCAAAAAACAAGAAAGCAGTTCCAAGAGACATGACAAGTGAGTGATGTCACAACAGCCGACTCCCAAGCTGAAGGGAAGACAGGTAAAGGAGCTGCCCTTCATCTGCTTCTCTTCCACACAAAATGCTAACAAAAATCCAGGACCGAGTTTTGACACATCGCTTGATGCCCTGCCTGTCAAATCATTGCTCTTCCTCAACTCTTATTATGGAGGATTATTAGTGGGTGCAGACATCTGATTAGAGGGTAGGGAAACAAAATCAAAGGAATCTGCCAATCCCTGCCTGCAATATGCCCTTCACGTAACCACTACGGTAATGAGGAAACAAATTTTATACAGGAGGACTCACTCTTAATTAACTGTAAGACTAAGAAAAACTCCATCCTTCACCTACATTCATCAATTTACATTTTTTTATGTTTTTTAAAATCCTTTTGGGCCTGGATAAGGTGGTCAGGATTGTGAGCTTTGCCACCTGTTTATTAGATCTATGTGCCTTTTACTTGGCAAAGCCCACCTGGGAGGTGGTTGGGTTTTGACGGTGGTGAACTCTTCCCTTGAGAGAGATAGTTGTCCCTTATTTCCTAAGGAGTTGGTTAGCAACTCTCCTAAAAAAATCCATCACTACACCCAACCATCCTGGGCAATATTCATTCAGAATTCAACTTTTCCTTTTTTGGGGAAAGTTGTTAAGAAGGTGGTCACCAAGAGCTTTAGAGAATCCTGACTATGCTCAGTTTAGTTTCAGACCTGGGCATGGTACTGAACCAGAATTGGCCGTGCCTTGGATGACCTCTGGTGTGAACAGTGGGGGGGGGAGTACATAAACCCTTGCTCTTCTTGATGGCTTTCAATACAATCAATCATTGTATCCACCTACATCAACTATAGGCATTGTGTGTGGCTAGCAATGGATCGTTCTCCTCCTTCCTCGGGTGCAAATTCCAGTTGTTGTTAATCAAGGGTGAGAATTTCTGCCCTCGGATGCAGTTTCCAGAGTTCCACAAGGATTGGTATTCTTTCCACTCCTGTTTAACATCTATGTGAAATTGATGTGTAAGATCATCCATTGCCATGGGTGCTCCTGGCAAATTTTGTGATGCTTTTAACAGCGTTTGGAAGCTATGGGAGTTTGGATAGAGAACCAAAGATTAAAACCTATCAGGACTGGATGGCTCTGGGTCTTGAGGCCTTTGAGTTCTGGAAACTTACCATCTTTGCTGCTAAACGGGATGTCACTACCTAAATTGTGCAATTTAAAGATCCCTCTGGACTTATCACTCTTATTTGAAGACCAGATGGCAGTCTTGGCCAGGAAGAACTTTGTGTTGTATGTCAGTTCCATCCATTTGTTGGATCAGTGAGCATTCAGTCACCCACACTCCGATTATCTCCCAAATGGATTATTGTAGCAACCTCTAGGTGCGGTTGTCCTTGAACAGCATATGGAAACTGCAGCTTGTGCAGCTTTGACAGTTATGCACACTCTTCAATTAGTGCATCTTGAACCTCTGCTCTGTTGGTTGCCAGTTTACTTTTGGATTCAACTCAAGGTGGTGGTAACGACCTATTAAGCCCTATGTGGCATGGGGTTGAATTATTTGAGGAACTGCCTCTTCCCAGTTACATTTACCCATTGTGTCAGGTCCAGCACAAGAGGCATTTAGCAAGTCCCACCTATTAAGGAGTGCCATTGGGCAACACCAAGATGCCACATTGATAAATAAATAGTAGGTTTTGTGTATGCATGAAAATGTTCACATTTTTTAACAAATCAAAGTTGGGTCAGACTATTACAAACCCTGTGGTTCCCCTAATCATAATTCGTGAAAGCAGAACCAGTAAGGCATTTTGAAAAAGATGCAGAGGGCATGGCTCACATTGTCACAGATAGACGAATGGCGTAGCCATTTTGGATTTTGCTTCTGCGCATGCGCAGAAACTATTTTTTGCTTGCCACAGGCGTGTGCGCTCGAGTGCTTTCCGCGTGCGCTTGAGGCGCGACCCTGATTGAACCGGCAGTAAAAAGATTCAGAACCCACCTCTGATACACACCTATATACATACAAGCACATACATATACATATATGCAATATATATACATACACACAATCACACATATATATTAATCACAGACCATTTAGAATATATAGCGGAAAAAGTGTTGAGAGTTAACAAGTTTGATACTATACAGTATAAAGCTATTACAGAATGCAGTTGTTCTGTTTTGGATACTGCGAAGTCTCCTCCCAGAAGGTAACAAAGAAAACCGGCCATGGAGCGGATGTGTAGTGTGCCAGACAATACTGCGGACCCTGATCAAGCATCCTTTATATGCTATGTGCTGGATAGAAGGAAGTGAACTTCCAATAATCTTTACTGCTGTCCAATGTTATGCGTACACTGTACACAGCCAAATCTTTTCATCCTTCTTACTAATACATCCTATTTTCATTCTGTCAGACTTCACTAGACATGGCAATGCCAATTCTTCACAAAGTCAACCCCACACACAGTAACAATAAGAATAGTAGAAGCTTCAGTGGTTTGGCCTAAAGATTCCAGCTGCATTATTGCAGGCAGCAAAAAAGACATGTCTGTTTGTCCGTCGCCTGGAATCAAATCCTTAAAATCCCTTAAACCTACTTCCTCCCACCCTTTCAAGTCAAAAGGCTTTTTGCTGTTCTTTTCCCAGCCCCAAGAGTCTCTTTATGGTTTCATCTAATCTGGAAATTGTCTCTTTAATGTTTTCATTATGTTTTAATCTAATCAGGAAATTGTTGATTCCTCTTTACTAGATTTAGTCTTTATACATCACACAAACCAACATATAAACCATAGTTTACAGAACAATACAAATTTGTGCCCAGGCACAAATTATGGCTGGGTTCACATAACAAGCTAAATTGCGGCTTGTTTTAGTGCCTTCTGTGAATCTTTCCGTCAAGGTTTATAAAACATATAATCCATTTCAGTGTGCTGTAGAGACCTAGCCAACTATAATTTAGTCAGTAAACCAGAAGTAAGCAATTCATTGTTTTCAAACTTGGCAGCTGTCTGATGTGTGGACTTCAATTCCCAGAATTCCCCAACTAGAGTGGTGTAAACACATACATGAGCACAGCTGGAGCCGTAGGAGTTTTTTTCTCTCTAAAAGAAGCTTCAAACTATTATTTTCTTTATTTGTATTTGTTTACCCCACTTATGAAAGCCTAAGGCAGTAAATGCAATAACTGATAGTGCTTCGAAAGCTGCACTGCTGAAGTTCTGCACATAAAAATTAACAAAAGTAAGTATTTGAAGATGTTTCTTTGTTTCTGCCAATTAAAGCTTAACTGCCTTAGAATGTCAACATAACACTGCAAGGCTGAGAAACTATCTTGCCTATAACAGTGAAAAGTTATTTATAATGGCCAAATGTCAGAAAACATGATGTAGCCATTGAGCTGCACCCAAAACAAAGGCCTGACAGTACACAGACTGCATCTGTTTTACTTTTTTGTTGTTCCCTCTTTTCTCCAGAGGAGGGATTATATTATTTGTCACACAGATTTTGTACAACTCCAAAGTTTTCTTTCTCCTATCCTCCCCCAAACTCCACAATACACATGCTCTTAATTATTTTATTATACACACATGTTCGTGCAGCGAGTATAGCCAACAGTTATGTCAGCTGAATTTGCGGTACTGTAATTTTGTAAATCAAAATTATTGTTCAGTTATAGCTAAGCATCAAGTTTGAGGATATGTGAAATTACTTAAGGAAGCTCAAGCATACAAAGCAGGGAAAGAAGACCAGGCAGGAAAATTATAGAGGGTTAAATGACTCATTGTAAGGTAAACCTCAAATTAGCTACAGTTTAAATTGAAAAATAAGGTCTTTCATTACTAAACAAAAGAAACATGAGATAATTTACTCTAGTACTGCATCTGCTCAGCAGAAGTGAGTGATAGGACAAAGAATTCTGACATTGTTCAGGCTATATGGGGAAAAAAGTACTTGCTTTTTGAATATTTTGATAGTAACAAACTAAGCCTAAATAATCACTGTACAGGTAGTCCTTGACTTATGTCCACAATTGAACCCAACATTTATGTTGCTCAGTGAGACAGTTAAGTGAATTTCCCCCCATGTTACAACCTTTCTTGTCACAGTTAAGTGAATCACTGCAGTTGTTTAGTAACACAGTTGTTAAGTGAACCTTGCTGCCCCATTGACTTTGCTTGTCAGAAGGTTGGAAAAGGTGACCACATGAACCTGGGACACTACAACCGTCATAAATATGAGTCAGTTGCCAAGCATCTGAATTTTGATCACATGACCATGGGAATGCTGCAACAGTTGTAAGTGTGAAAAATGGTCATAAGTCACTTTTTTCAATGCTGTTGTAACTTTGAACAGTCACTAAATGAACTGTTGTAAGGTCTATCTGTATTCAAAAATAAGGCCAAGTGCTTATAAAAGCATACAAAAGTGACATAAAATACTTAGCAACAAAAATGTACTGAATAGGGCAGAGATGACTGGGAAGTTGATGGACCCAGTTGCAAACTGTGACACATGTGATCCATTTCACAAAACATTCATTCAGGCAAAGGAAGAATCACATTTTTTCATTTAAAAAAAATGGAAATACAGACTTTAAGGATCTGGATCTTCACAAATAACAAGAAAGATATTTATGGTATCCATAAACTGTAACTTGGATTTTTCATATCTTCCTTGGAAATACATCGAAATTAGTTATCTAGCCTGAAATCATAATTAATAATCCTGATTTCTATGACAAATCCCTCAAGGAGGATATGATCGTCTTCATATCACTGATAGTTAATTCAATCATGGTTTACTGTACTCGATTAACCCAATTTTCTGGTTCTCACAAGCCATTTGACCACTAATCACAAGGATTGATTTTACACACGGCACTCATTTGAAAAATATAAACAAGGCACAGTTTACAGCTTGGACAATTTTTTTTTTTGATATATTCAATATTACTAGAAAGCAGATGCAGAAAACGCCTTGCATTTCTTAAAAAGTAGCGAAAGAAGAGAATATTTGTAGCTCAGGGTTGAACGTTAAGTTCTGCTTAGCTCTTACAGCTTTTGCACGTTTTCTTAACCAAAAGCAGGCTTGCCTTGTTTGGTCACGCCGTGTAGTGCAATTCCTTTTTCTGCACGCTACACTTTAGGGACAGTCCCGACCTCCTCGCAATCCAGCACGATTCTCCTCACTTCTCACGTTCCCAGAGAGGAGCAAAACGCGCAAGGCAACCACTTTCATACTAACACAAACACACTCCTGGAAGGAGCGCAAGTTAACCCGGCGGCTCCTAGGCAAACCTAGCAAACCTCCGCTCCCTAAAGCTCGGAGGAGAAAAGAGCGCAGCTGCGCAGAGCACCCGAGCCGTGTTTTTCTCACTTGGGCAAGCACGTGTGGACACAAGTCCACGCGTTCGAGGCTTCCCCTTTCCACTCCTCAGCCGCTGCCTCACCTTTTGCTGAGGGGCCGGACTCGCACAGCTACTTTGACGTTGGCCATGACCTCTCGGACCCCGAGGAGAAACGGCGCCGCTTTGGCCGTCCGAGTCCCGGCTCCACATCACCCCGCTTGCTCCTCAGCCGCTGCTCAAGCGCTCCACGAAGAGCACCCCCACCGGCGAGGGAAGCAGCGCCGCCGCCCGACCCCGCCCGGCCGTTCTTTGGGGGACGGGGAGGGGGGGAGGGAAAGGCCTGCCCGCTTGGCAAGAGCAGAGGAAATGGGGAGGGGCGCCTTGGGCTGCTTGCGCCACACGCTCTTCTCGACTTCGGCTCCTTTCCACTTTCGGATGGGCGACAAAGTGGCCTGTTTCAAGCGCTGAAACCGAGAAGGGAGGTTTTACCCGGAGCGGAATGTCTGCAGTTTTGGGCTGTTGGTCTCATGATTCACCCTGGAAAAGGCACAAAACGACGCGATGAACCTGATTTTGCCTTGTCGTGGCCTCGCTCAAAAGGATACTCCAAAGACAGAACTACAACTATCGATTTATAATCTGTGTGTGCGTGTGTGGGGGGGACGCGGAGTAGCAATTGACCGATATAATAACAAAGGGGGGACGGACAAGCAGTTGACCTGTCATTTGGGCAGCGAAGTATGCCTTGGCTTCGATGGCTTGGCTTGGCTTGGCTGGAGAACATAGAGATAGTCCTCGACTTACAACAGTTCCTGTAGTGACCGTTCAAAGTTGCAACTGCACTGAATAAAGTCACTTATGATCATTTTTCACACTTATAACCTTTGTAGCATCTTCGTGTTGCTGTGATCAAAATTCAGATCCTTGGCAACCGGTTCATACTTACGACCGTGGCTGTGTCCCAGGGTCACGTGATCCTCTTTTACAACCTTTTGACAAGCAAAATCAATGGGGAAACCCGATTCGCTTTAACAACCATGTTACTAACTTATCAACTGCAGTGATTCATTTAACAACTGTGGCAAAGAAGGTCGCAAGATGGGGCTCACTGAACAAATGTCATACTTAACAGAAATGTTGGTCTCAATTGTGGTCGTATGTTGAGGACTACCTGTATATGGTTTGCCTTGCTATCAGATCGAGTACCCGAGTCGTAGCTAACTTGTAAGGGTGCGAGCAAACATCAGTTTGCGTAGCTCGCAAAGTTATGAGGTTTGCTTGGTTTGGGCACAAAAATACAATTCGACAACACATTAACGTTGTTTGAACTAGTATGAAAAACTAGGTTAAAATCATAACTGATAATATACCTTCAAATTTATTGCATCTACAATATTAATATGTCTATCATTTTTGAACATCTAAAGTGCTCAATAAACCTAATCTTATTTGCCTTTCAGGTAGACAATATATCTGAAGACTGCATGGAATGTTTCCCACTCTTATAAAAGGCTTGTCCCTTTTCCCCAATTTAATTGCTATAAATAGTCCTAAATTAAGGACCATTTGTTCAGTGACGGTTCAAAGTTAAGGATGATGTGGAATGAATTGTACTTATGCCTGATTGCAGCACCACCCAGCACTCATATAATCAAAATTGAAGAAAAAAAAACTGGTGAAGATCATCTATGGAGGGCAGCGGCAGCAGAGTGCAGGAAGTTAAAATGAGAGATGGGGGATGGAGATTGACAGATAGAGGTTCTCCTGGACTCTCAACTCCTGCTCAAAGAACAGGTGGCAATTATGGTCAGGAGAGCCTTTGCACAAGGTTGTGTAATGGACCAGTTACATCCTTTCCTGGATATGTACATAAAAGGAAAAAAAATACATCAAGAATAATAAAATACAACAGTGATAGTTATAGGTTACTAATAAGCAAGCATACTAGGAAACAAATAAAACAATATAAATCATAAAGATACAAGCAACATGGTTATTGTCATAAGTGGGTTTCATGATTGTTCCATTTACCAATCTTCCATTCTATTGTCAAACTATTTCAACCTCCAGCAAATACTTTTATTTATATTTTACCTATTGTTGTGTCTAACTCTTAGGGGAGACAAGAGCAGGTGACAGTGATAGCTGAGGTTAACTTTGGAAGGGAAGTGGGGAGCCTTTTTCAATAACTAGTAAACGCCTACCAACTTCTGGTCACCTGACTTCATCTCTGTCATAATGGTTGGACAAATTAAATCAGAATTTATATACCTTGCAGATGCCACTGGATATGGTTAGATTAAAAGAGAAATTTAAAAGCTACAGATTGTCTTGTCTTATTCATGGAAAATGAAATTTAATGTGGAGAAAAGCAAGGTTTTCACCTAGGCAGGAAAAAACAAAGTACAGATTAAGCAAAACCTGGCTCAAAAACAGTAATTGTGAAAGGAACATTGGAGTCCAAATGGACAATCACTTAAATATGAGCCAGTCGTGTACAGCAGCAGCCAAAAAAGTTAATGCAATCCTTGGTTGTATAAACAGATGCATAGAATCAAAATCATGTGAAGTATTAATACCATTTTATAAAGCCTTACTAAGGCCACACCTGGAATACTGCATACAGTTTTGGTTATCACATTACAAAAGAGATGTTGAGACTTTGGAAAAAGTGCCAAGAAGAGCAACTAAGATGATTAAAGGCCTGGAGGGAAAAAGAGGAAGAATGGTTGCAGGATTTGGGTTTCGCTAAAGACTAGGGGGGGACATGATAGCAGTATTCCAGTATTTGTGAGATTGCCATAAAAAGGAGGGGGTCAACTTGTTTTCCAAAGCACCAGAGGGCAGGGCAAGAAACAATGGATGGAAATTAATCAAGGAGAGAAGCAACCTGGAATTAAGAAGAAACTTCCGCACAGTGAGAACAATTAACCAATGGAACAGCTTGCCTTCAGATGTTGTGGGTGTTTCATCACTGGATGTTTTTAAGAGGAGTCTGGACAGTTACTTGTCTGAATTGGTACAGGGTCTCCCGCTTGAACAAGGGGTTGGACTAGAAGACCTCAAAGGTCCCTTCCAGCTCTATTCTGGTTGATTGAAATGAAAGTATGTGTAATTATTCATTAATTTGAGGAGATTGTGATGATGATGCCACATATATTTTGCTGGTTATTTTTTGAACAGTTTTCAAAAGTATGTGTAGTTATATTGAAGCTATCTAAATATTACCTTGTGCATGTAAGACTAAAATGCCTCAGTTTCTTGTTTCTTTGATGATAGTTACACTAATCAAATGAGCAATAATTACTTCTTTGAATTCTATTATGGATTTTTGCACAAACTGTGATAATTCCAAATACATTTCTAAACTTAAATGCAACCTTTCCCTCCCTCACATGAATAGAGTGATTTTAATTATTGGCTTCCAGGTGCAATTTGAATGTTGCATTTAAACTTCAAAGCCGTTTTTGGATTGATGTTGAATTATCTGCAGGAACACATTAGCCTATAGAAATTGGTCCAACTGAGATTTCCAACCATTCTTTATTTCCAGGAGATCAAATGGTCCAATGCTTGGAGGGATTATTTTTTGATGGTGGCATTGACCTTCTGGAACGATCTCCAGCATCCAGGTTAGATAGATAGATAGATAGATAGATAGAGAGAGAGAGAGAGAGAGATAGAGAGAGAGAGAGAGAGAGAGAGAGAGAG
>JANHFT010003444.1:107641-119409 GCA_032467955.1 Pseudoxenodon macrops
GCGTGCAGACGGTTCCGGAAGTCTGCAGACTGCTTCTGTGGGCTGGGGGAAGGCAAAAACGACTGTTTTTGTCTTCCCCCAGCCCCAAAGAAACCCTCTGCAAGCCTCCCAAACCCTCTGCGCACCCCGTTTTTGAGAAAAATGGGCCCATTTTTCGCAAAAGTGGGATTTAGGGGCAGGGCTTCAGGATGCCAAAATTGCTGTATTCGGTGTATAAGACGCACAAACATTTCCACACTCTGTTGTGTGTGTGTGTGAAGGTACGTCTTACACTCTGAAAAATACGTTAAATATAAATAAAGGACAGATTACAGCTTGGATAGAAAGTACTAGAGCGAATGTTTGTGTCCATTGACTTGCTTAGAAAACAGCCACAGACATTAGCCATGAAAGTACCATCATATTTAGGAGCAATGAAGAAAGCAACATAGGTTTACAAGAGAAAACCTTTTAAATAAATTCATAGCTGACAGATACAAATACATTCTAAGTAATGCCATTAATGTACCGCTACACTTACTTATATATAGTGCTATTAATTTTTTTAAATTAATATTTGAAACAATTAAAAAGAATTTAAAATATTTAAAACTCTTGTTAGAAAATATTTACAATCTATTTACTGTTCAGTCTAATGACTAGCTCTTACTAATCTGTTCACATATAGTACACAAAAATACTGCTGGTAAAGCTTATTGAGAGAAGCAATGCAGAACAAATACTTAAAATGAGAATTACTTTAAAAAAATGAGTTCTCAAAACAGCATGGTCACTTTTCTTGATAATATAAAGTGCTGCTATGACTTATAACAGGATTTATTTATCATCAGTTTTGCACCACTGTTCATTAATTGTCTGCATACTTATCGATGCTAAACTTTATTCAAAATTATTTACTCAAAATATTTTTAAAACTTGCTTAAATCAATCTTCCCATCATTTTCTCTAAAGATTGCTTTGCTTTAAAACTGATATGAACTAATACCAACTTCCTTTTAATGATAAAGATATTTATTCTTTCAACCATCTTATCGTATTTGAATGGGACACTGCAACATGCAAAGCAAGAATGTAAGATAATACATTTATAATCTTGAGTATTCAGTGTGATGTCATGGACACTAAATAGTCACTAACACTTCCATTGGCGTCTGCCAGGTTCTCTACCCTATCTGCATTATAAGAAGATTTAATTAAGTAAAGGCACCCAGAAAAACAGGAAAGAGGATTAAAATAATTGATGTGGTTTCAAAAAAACACATCTGGGATCAGGCCAGCCAATTGGTGCTCTGATTCCAAAGGTCACTTTGAGAGTTGACCTATCATTGCAGTCATTGACTGCAATGCCTCATCACCTCCTACTGTATTTCTGTCATGGCATTTTATATAAACAAGACTTTTTTTCTTCTTGGCACTGGTTTATCCATTACAGAATATAAGAAGCGCAGAACTTTGAGAAAGCCTAGAGCCAGGATAGAACAACTTCAGTGGTATTTATTCTATTTTGGGCAACACAAATCGGCTTTTTAACCAACCAGGATCTGATTTATAGCTCAATGTGGTATACATATCTTCAGTATATATACATAGTGTGCTTGTGTTTTGTTTTTGTATGTATGTATGGGTAGAAAGGAATAATTCACTAATACAAGCATTGCTTGTGCTCTGTGAGGGTACATGAGTTGCATCAGATTCCATATTTACTGTGTGCTTAAGTTCTTGGGCAAATAGCTTTTTTTTAAAAGCAACAACATCTTCCTGGAAATTAGTGTTATTCATTTTATGAATGGACAGCAACAATTAGAAGGCACATATAACGTACTTTTCTGTATAAAATACTGTATAAATATTTACATATTTACTGTATAAAATACTGTATAAACAATACAGTATTTATTAGGAGTGGTATTCATTTTATTTTTCATGTTGTACCATGATGGAAATATTATTTCAAGTTCACAATCCCAAAGGGTTAATCAAGCTTTAATATATCCTACATAGAAAAATAATGTCACTCTTGATCATGTCGCAGGCCGGATCGTGATGTATCGTAATGTTTTTTGCCTTTGTGGAGATGGAGTGAGTGGCCTACGTGGGTTGTATCTGTGCTGTGGGCTGCCAGTTTGACAGGCCTGCTCTACACCATGGTACTATATTCCAGAACAGTTAGTCAGCAATTAAGTATCTGATAATTGTTTGTTAAGGATCCAGTTTGTTGTGACATGTTGGTTCAGGCTTGATAACTTGACTAGGCCAGTGGCCAGCAAGCGAACTCAAGACCTTGGAGAAAGTTGAAACAGAAATGGAAAAACACTGATAAGACAATGTATGTGGGAAGGAAATGTACCAGACAAGTTGACATGGCAGAAAGAAGGAGGTAAAATAATGAGAACGATTTCTGAAATAATGTAACCACAGGATGCTTGAGTTTGCACGTTGAATGCCGATGCGGCACATGTAAGAAGATTCTGTAATACTCCTCATTAACCCCCACCCATATTCATACAGTATAATAAAAGAAGCCGTTCGGAGTTTATCTGCGCGCCTTCATCCCGAGGAACTTCTGTGTCCGTGTCGTTCCTTCAAATTGGACCCTCATGAGGTGCCCACCCGAGCAAAAGCCGGGTGAAAGTCACACCAGTTCTTGCTTCTTACCTTCTCATTTATCCGGTCTATCTGCTTGTTTTGTGAATCGATCTCACTGCCCATATCCACGGCCATATTTTTCAGATTTCCCAAGATGTGTCCCACTTGAGTTAAATTATCCTCCATCTCATCTTCTCTGGCATCATTTGTTATCCTTTTCAAAATATCAGAAAAGAACTGCTTTGAGCACTTGCAAGTCCCTTCTTCTTAATTGTAATGAACTAAATTCATATATATTCTCTGTCTCTCCCTCCCTCTCTCCCTCCTTACCTGCCTTTCCACACACTCACACTAGTCAAACTACCATAGGGCAGTTCTCAATAGAAATTAAAAATCATCAGTTAAATCACAATAATTATAAAAAAATACCAAAACAATAAACACAAGTTAAAAAAACAGAATCACAAATAGTCCTAATTCTATCTCACACAAACATTTCATAACTTCAGTGCTAAAGTATATCTAATTGGAAATGTATAAAAGAAGTTAAAAATAAGACTGTGTTTTTATAAAGATCTTTATACATTCCAGCAATCATGCTGCAAAATTTGATTCAAAACATTGTCCTATTATTTGAAATCTTTAAAAAATTACTAAACAGTCTTCTGAATAAACATTCATGATTTACACAGAATAAGCTTCTCATGATGGTTTTCAATATCCCAGCTCTGTTGCAGAGGAACAGATATAGAACATGTATTCATCAGTGGACGAAGAAAAGACTATTTACCGCTTTATGTATCCTCCAGCTGGTCCTCCTGAGGTCTGTTGTTGGTAATTTCCTTCCCGTCCAGGTTGTCTGGTTATTATATGATCACCTGAATTGTCAAAGTTCTCACCCCAAGTTGTCTTATATGCTTTACTAGTCTCAAAGTTCTTTGTTCTGTAAGAAAAACCGAATAGCTTCAATTAGCTAAAAAGATAAATACACAATTTAATCAGCCAACTGATTTATTGCTTATTACACAATCAAGTTTGTGATTAGGAAGAAAAATGTATGTACCACTTAGCATTATATTTATGAGTTATCTTTTATTTACTGAATTGTATGGAGAAACATAAAGAGCCAGCTTGCTGCAGTGGTTAAGTCATCAGGCTAGAAACTCGCAGTCAATGAGTTCTAGTCCTTCCTTAGGCACAAAGGCAGCTGTAGGACAGTATCACTCTCTCTCAGCTACAAGGAGGATGCAATGGCAAACCATTTTTGAAAAACTAGGCCAAGAACACTGCAGGGACCGGTCCAAGCAGTCACCAGATATCAAAAAACTGACCTGAAGGCACAAACCAACAAAATATTGAGAAAATTATTTTGTACTAATTTCACCAAATTATGCATCAGGTAATCATTACCCTAATGGTAACAAAAATGAAGGAATAAATGCAAAACTTATTTTTTTATTCCAACATTCATATAACCAAGATAAATCTTGTATGTATTGTTTTATGCTGTATAATATTTAATTTTTATTTGGTTCTGGACTTACCCCGTACAGTGATACCTGATATTTTAAAATTGAAACATAGGAATCTTGAGGCTATGGGCATTCTAACAAAACAGTTGCATGCTAAGTAATACATGACAAAAAACATTTTCCCCATGTAGTAGATTATAGTTAAAACAATATGTGAACATTATCATAACATTTCATATCATTCCTCTAATATTTTTAAATCCATGTATAAGCTATTACTTTCCTGAAAAATTTCCTAATAAACTTAATTTGTATATCAACTGCTATTTGCATTCTAAACATTGTAACTATTATTTCAGATCAATCAAATCAAAATAACTAAATATAAACTACTAGCAACACGGCACAGATACAACTACAGACCATCACAAGGTTGCTTGCATGTTAAGAAAACATGCACATTCAGACATGCATCATGTTAGCACATCACCTTCAGATAGCTGGTTAGCAGTGCAAACTGCTTCTTAATACAGGTATTTTCCTAAATTCCATTTTGACCAGTTAAGTGGATCCAACCTCTGATGTTAAATCTTCATTTTATTAAGAAGGAAAAGTAGGGTGATTAGGAGAGAATGAAAAAGAGTGAACAGTAAGGCACGCAAGCAGATAACTATTTGTTAGCTGACAAACTATTTCAAAGTATAGCTGAGAGTATGCTATAATAAGGAAAAAATAGCTTTAATACAAATCAGGAAGAAAAGGAATATTATGAATACTATATTCAAAATTTGTAAAAGTGCTGTAATATCCTCACAAAAAGTCATTTAATTTAGTCCTAGGAATGGAAGAGTTTGATTTCCTTTCATTCACTTCAAATCCATTCAATTCTTCTTACGTCTCTACATATTTGCCTTATATACGATTTTGTTATCAAGCATATTGAAAATATGCCACAGAATTATTTCTCCAGTGTACAAACACTTCAACTATTACAAAAGCCTCATACTTTTCAGAGTGAGGGATAAGAATGTAGTATGGGGGGGGGGGAGACTATTACACAGCACATCATGCTTTCCTTGTAATTTTCATTAAAGTGACACATATCTTGTTTCCACCCAGTGAAGCTGAGAGAAAAATTCAACAATTTTCCCATGAATTATTATTTTAAATCTGATTAATATTGACAATAATTCCTTTCATATATTTAATAAGTATTAGGTAATTTAAAATCCAATCCAAGCTTGTATTAATTTCTTTAGTTTCCCCCATTCTAATATATTACCAGATTTAAGTCACAGGTATATTTGCACATCTAACTAAGCTTTATAGCCCCTAACTACTGGTGCATGACCACTGATTTTTCTTCCTTGATTGGCACAGCTTGAAAACAACAATTTAAGCATTCATTGTTTAAACTTTACTATGTCATCCACAGCTTGTATTTGTCATTACCAGAAAAACAAAACCAGAACAAACCCACAAAAGTTAAAACATTCTGGTCATTATTTCATTCACAGGTTAACCTTATGGACAAGTACAGTTAAGCCTAAATAAGCATTTCCCAACTTTTTCCTTTATAGGCACCACTATACTGAACAGAATATTTTTGTAAATTGCAAGAAAAACCAGGGGACAGCAACCATAGTGGGTGATTGTCATGGCATGGGACCCCAACATTATTTTAAAAAAACAAATACATTTTTAAAAGGCTGAAATTTCACAGGACATCGTGTTCTTCTTTTAAAACTTTTTAAATTTGGGGTAAAAATATCACAATCTCATGGCTTTTCAAATGACAATAATTAAATGTTTTTATTTTGGAGTCTACACTACCAACCATTGCAACAAAAGTTTTCAGGCTTCATAGATCTGGAGAAAGGTGCCACCATTCACACTTGCATGCACTCATAAATGTTTTGGATAATACCCCATTGGAAAACCTGAAGGGGCAGGTTGGGGTCAGATCATCCCAGAGGAGGGCTATTTATGTAGTTGCTCAGAGCCTATCTGACTTAATAGCACATAAATAAGACCATATGAATGCAGTCAGTGGCTTGGACAGTGTTAAGGTAAAATGTGATTTCTTTGAATTTTGCTTATCATGTTATGTGAACCCAGTTGCTATTGTTTGTAAACATGGTTTATGGCTTAGGATTATAAATGAACACAGACCATGGTTCAGTACAACATCCAATTTGTCTTTTGAATTCTATAGCAGTTTTTTTTTCCATCAGAGAGAACAGTAGCTTAATTAAATTTTATAGTCACTGAAGTTCTAAACAGGAGTCATATTTTTCCTTGAAAAAAGCGTCTTACCAATTTGCTTTTAACTGACCTATTGCATGGACAGACACAGAGACCACAGCACTTATTAAGCTCTGTCAAGTTCTTTTCAGCTTCTTTCATGTCTTTGTTTATTTGATCCATACCTTCTTCTATGTTGTTTAACTTTTCTAGGAAAAAAAAGAAGCTTTAGAAATGTTAAATGACGTAAATGCTTACACTTCATATAGGAAGGTCTGCATTCAAAACACTTTTTAAAAAGCATTTAAAAGCAGCTTAAGAAGTGTTGTTTCTGGAAAATACTGCAAGCCTATAGACAATGGCCATGCCTGTATCCGGACTGCATTAATTATGTATCTTTATTATGTATCATTATGAAATATAGGGTTCTACATTCAAATTGTTCTTTATTACACTTGTGCAACTTACCGCCTTGTTCATCTAACATGGTAATGGTTTTGATTCCAGTATCTTGGGACTATAATGGAAAAAAGAGAGAAATACAGAACCACTACACCATGGAATTAGTGTAATGACACAATTTGCTATAGACTATTGTGTGGAGATACTACTAAATAATTACATAAAAGTTGATCAGCATAAATACTACTATATAAAATTTCCTTCCAGGTAAAATAAAAATTCCAAGTTATTTTGCAGTACCGGTGTAGGTACCTGGTGAATTTTTTACTTTTTGTTTATTGGTCCTATGATAAAATTATTTCAATTTTATATAAAGTTTCATTGTTTATTTATTTATATTTATTTAAGAAAATTTATATGGCTGTCTAACTTACTCTCTGATTCTGGGTGGCTTACAAAGATAAAAACCCAACATTAAAACAATTGAAAAGCACAAAATTAAGAGAAAAAAGCAGGGAAGCTAAGAAAATCTGAGAAATACTTCCATACATTTAATGTTTGATGAACATAATATACTCAATGTCACTTTATGTTCTCCACCTGATTTCCCCTGCCCCACCCGCCAGCTCAAAGAAAGCCTTTAACTTCTTCCTTACCTCAATGGCCATGCCAAGGATCCTCCTTGTGCTTTCCAAAGACTAAAATAAAGATAGATTTCATTTCAGGCATGGAGATTTTGAAAGATATGTAATAATTATATAATTTTAGACATGGCTGTAAGTAAGCACTACAGTATTCTCTTGTTTCTGACACAATGCAACTAAGCAAGGTTTTGTCTTGATTCATGATATTTTAAAAAGCAATATTATTATGCAGCCACTATTTTCCAGACAAAGCCCTCTTTTTAGATTTGTGTGCAAAAGTCTGTTCTCCTGGAATTTATAAACTTTCTTTTTCAAGACTCTGAAGTTTCTGCTATTGCGGCAGTGAAGACAAGCAGAAATACACCATTAGCAAGTTTCTACTTCTGTCTTCCAAGCCTGGTGGCATTGCCCCTTGACGGTCTGTTTTGGCAGGGTGAAGAGGATGGGAATGGAATTATTGCAATGGCTGATCCACTCTGCCTTTCTCTTACCTTCTCTAAGGGAAAGTACATAAGAGCCCTCACAAAAGAGGCCACCTGCTAACCCTGAAATGACCTTAACTGCTAAGCTTGATTGTGCTTATTCATGAAGGATATTTATTATATGGTATTATTGTTGTTTTGCATGCAGGGCTATGTGGGACACATAAACAAGGCTCTCTCCTTCAGAAAATACATTAATCCTACAGAAAAAAGTATTTTTGCTTTCTAAATCCAAGTGATTTAGACCAGTGGTGTCAAACCCACAGCCCATGGACTGAATGTGTCATGATCTGGCCATGTGCATCCCATTTTAGCAAAGGGGGGGGAGAGTTGATATGTCATGTGACGACAATGTGTTGTTGCAAGTTTGACACCCCTGATTTAGATGATTTAAACCTTCACTCCAATATTATCAAACAATATGTGATAACCAATCAATTTTAGTGGAGATCATGCACTCTAAAAGTCTATCTACCCAAATTATTGGGCAATAATAGTATATTATTTGAGGTGCTTACTTCATCTGTAACTTGATGGGCTTTCAGTTGAATTTCTTCAGGTGACAACTCAGCCATGACTGACCCGTGTTTTTCAACGTTCACAACAGGATTTCTTCTAAAATAGTAAAGTATCAGTGATAAGGGTATAATCTTGACCAATTTTAAGCAAATAAATAGTGTCCTATTAAACTTTTATTTATTTATTAAATTTATATGTCAAATTTATAACCAGTTCAGTTGTCAGCTTTTTAGGAAAAGAAAACAAATGAAAATTTCAATGTGAGAATATTCTATAAAAATGATAACATAATGAAAATTCATGTAATAGTTCATGTATAGATTTATTGTCTGAATCAATTTATATGGCCATCCATCTCAACAAGTGACTGTTGGTTTCAAATAGAATTAAAATAAAGTAAAAATAATTACAAGCATTACCAACATTGAAATGCAAAGTAGCCAAGAAACATCAAACTCAAATCATCAATGTAACCAAGAAGTGGCTCCCTGCACACAATCTGGGCCCAGGACTTTAAGGCCATCCTGATCTCCAGACAATTAATGTCTTTAATGGTAGAACTATGAACAATATCCAAATACCCTACACTATATCTTCATTATAAAATAACTTCTACATGATAAGTTAAGAAATAAGGAGAAGTCAAGTTTTCTCCAACCACCTCTTCACCAAATGATTCTCACACAGATGGTCTTCTATAACTCTTACCAATTTTGGACATAAGAAATTAATTTCTAACTTTTTATCAACCGTCGCTACTATTTCTAAATAATCTAAGACATATTGATTCCCTCACTTGTTCAATTCTCCTGCTTTTTGAGGCCCCACCAATCTCTTTTTAGATATTAATTAGTATAAGAATTACAGCTGTTGGGTTCAGGCAAAATTGGATGGCAAGTATTGTTTTCTTCCCCAGAGAAAAATACATTTCTAGGGATATATAAAGTACAAATAAAACTTGTTTTAAATAGGACACAATCATATTTCAGTTGCCTTTACTAAATAAGTTCAGTATTCAAATCTGAAGAAAATATCAAACATTTATAAATAGTAAACAAAAAGATGGTGTAATAGACACACAGAAGGGCAAAGACAATTGGCATGCAGGACAACTGTAACAATGAAAATGGCATTTCTGACTTGCCAATTAGAACTATGAGATCTAAATAGCTCTCTTAGATAAAGAAGTCTGCAAATTGCCCAGATTCATCTCTGGTTCCTCCATTATCAACATTCACTGGAATGCAACACACAATTATAATGTTGTACCTGTACTTCCCTGGCTATATTTACAAAATCTACTCTATTATGTCAGACCATCTGCACTCACATCTATTAGATCCTTCCATTTTTCTCTTAGTTCCACAAACACACAGTGTTTCTTTCATTTCAGTTGGGAAGTCACCTTCCTTGCTTTGTGTTTACGTGCCTAGATATAGTCCTCTATATGCTGTGATAATCAGCCAGATAGGCCTGTAGATATTGATTTCCTGGGCCCATGGTTTGGTTAACTGACACTTTCAGATTATACTTTTTAGTAAGAGGAAAAGAAAGTATACTAAGTCAGTGTCCAATATACAACATTCCTGTAAGGACTATGCTGGTCAGTTTTGACAAATTTGGTTCAGTATTGCCACAAGCATAACCAAAACAAGTCTTACTGCATATATTCTCATGCTATTCTATGAAAATTAAGATTTCTAATCTAGGGACTATCTTACAAATTAACGTATTATTGCGTACATCCTAGTATAATCAGGACATATATGCAATGTTCAAAGATACACTTCAAAATGCTTTCATTTACCTATTCTTGGGATTCTTTTATTTTGTCACAATATAACGAGAAAAAAAGAAACAAGTGACATTTCACAGCAAATCACTATGTGAAAAACATAAAAGTAATATACATTTATGCAGTGTTTTTCCATCTGTTTTTTCCATTTTACAAGTCAAATTAGGAACCTCTGCAATTTGCTAATGGTATTTTAGTTTTAAAGGAGTGGAGACTGCTATTTAGATATATACTGTATTGCTATTTGTGTGCCAGACAATATTTCCCAATTTCCATCACGAGCAAATGTGGAGCAGAAATATTAACTCTAAACGTTCCTCTATTCATGGATAAAGTACAGGGAAAGAAGAGAAGTTGCATTGCAGACATATGCAGAAAAAGTCTTCACCCTTCTCAGGGATCCCAGTTTATTAAATTGTAATATTAGGACATATTTTCAGCAGAAATTATTTGTTCTTCTGAAAACTAATTACGAAATTGTAAAAGTAAACAAATCCTCAAAATAGAAAAGCAGAAAACTTCTGTCAATTGGTTTATATTGACTGCATTTGTCCACTGATAAATTGCTATTAACTGATGGACTTGATTCACCATCCATGCTTCCCATCCCCACCCCAAACTTCACATAAGGAAGGTACTTGAATGGAAATACACTTGCAAGAAAAGACAGTGATGTACTGGTAACTAAATAAAGAACTGAATTTTTAGTCTCTTGGGGACAATTAGGATAGGTATGTTAAGTCTATCAAATGCTTAATGTACCCATTTAACTTTCATTTTATGCTTAAAGTGATGTTATAGTATACCATTTTGCCATTAAAATAACAATGAGCATATAATTTATGTCGCTATAATTCAGGATGAAGTCAAAAACTTAAATCTATGATGAAACAACTGACTTTCCAAATTACCTATGAGCTTTCATCTAGGATGGAACTTCTTATGTAAATCTGTTAACACATACAACTTCCTGATTCTGAAAATGTAAAGCAAAAGAAAGGTTCCAAGAAAATGGTTGGGTTACTGAACTATACTTCCCCAAAGAGTATAAACAAGTAACTAAAGAATTCTGCAAGTAGGTATTTTTTTCTTTCTTATAAAGGGAACCTGATTTTACACAACTCTCTACTGTGAAGGAATAAGAAATATATGAATAATAGTTAAATCTGAACGGGCTTCCAGATTTTGTTTCCTGTCCTTTCCCCTATCCATTCTTCTGCCCTCTTCCAATCTACACCATTTAATGGAGAGAGAGAGAGAAAAAGTGAAAACTGCTACTGCTTCCTGTTGTTCTTGTAAAGGCTTTTGAAAAATGCAGTAAGGAAACAGATGCAGCCAAAGGGATAATAGCCGCCACCACTATGTCAATCGTGAAGGCTACAGCTGTAAGAAACAGAAATATTACTTTGGAAAGCCCTCTCGATTTACGCCTCTCCCCCCCCCCCCTACAATGAAAAGTCCTAAAACAAGTAATAAAAAAACCCTCCAGTCCCACGAAGTGAGGCTTCGCCAAAAGGAGCCCCACAAACAAGAAATACAGCGCAGCCCGGATAGGAAGCCAACCGGCAGCATTCCTCCCGAAACCCAACCAGCCCAAGCCGAGGCCTAAGCCGAGAAGGCAGGG
>JANHFT010003445.1:3796-23422 GCA_032467955.1 Pseudoxenodon macrops
GCTTTTTCAAAGCTTTTTTTCAGACCTAACGAGGCGAGTGAAGAGTGAAGCAATCTTTGCAGGCTTTTTTCATTGCTTCTCTCCTTCAGCTATGCTTTAAAAACTTTTTTTCAGCACTAACTAGGGGATAAAATAATGTGCTGAAGCTGACCAGACTAAGGACACTAGCCAGATGAATACCTGGAAGGCAGATTCCCCCCTATTTTCTTCCCCAAAAACTAAGGTGCATCTTATACTCAGGTGCGTCTTATATTCCGAAAAATATGGTAAGACTCATCTAATGGGATCAAGAAGAATGGCCTTCTTTATGGTGACTCCTTCCCTATGGAAAATCATCCCTGCAGAGATAAGATTGGCCCCCACCTTTATATACTTTCGAAAGGCCCTGGACACATGGCTCTGCCGGTGGGCCTTGAAACTCCAAGATGATATGGAGCCCACCGAGTGCTTTGTTTGATTGTTGTCAACAAGGCAATGGAGTTTTATTGGATTTTGTATTTGGGATTTTATTTCTTTAAGCCACTCTGGAGGCTCACATGCATATAATCAGCACAATTCAGAGGTAGATTTTCCCCCTGTACTGTCAAGTTGTCTTCTAGTGTGCATAAGTGGTTTACATGATTAAATATCCTTGTTGTAAACATCTCTCTGCATGTATGTATTTTAGGACTGTGCATAGTTTGAAAATGCTTTGGAAGAAGCATTTTCAGAGATTGCTTGAGCGTAAAATTGAAGGCACTTCTTCCAGGGCATTTTTGAAGTGTGCCCGGGGTGCCAGTGGTGAAGAGGGGTTGGAAAATCAAGATGGTGGGTATGATTATTCTATCAAATTAATCAGTCCCTTTTTTACATGAGTTACATGTGGAAAGGAAATGGGCCTTTGATCATGTAGTTCTGGGCGCCAACTTGACTTTTATGACTTCTCTATGGATGACTCTTGAGTGTGTACTTCAGATATACACA
Source organism: Pseudoxenodon macrops (assembly GCA_032467955.1). Classification (NCBI taxonomy): domain Eukaryota; kingdom Metazoa; phylum Chordata; class Lepidosauria; order Squamata; family Pseudoxenodontidae; genus Pseudoxenodon; species Pseudoxenodon macrops. The sequence continues at coordinate 4,760 of JANHFT010003445.1, forward strand.
GGTCCACATATATATACATACACATAAGAAGAAATAAATTAATACATGTGAAAGTGAAGGGAACAATTTTGCTGTTTCTCCTTAGAACAGGGCTGAAAAAGATTGGTTACTTTGAAGAATCTGTTAAATTTCTTTTCTACTGGAGTGAGTGTTTGATAAACTGAACTGGAGGGAGTGTTCAATATTCCAGTTGATTGGTCCAAATTCAACATCAAAGCCTTTGTGGGTATTTGTTTGTGCAAAGAGAGTTACACACATTGTACAGGACAGTAATTATTCACATTAACATATTGAATGCTTTGGAATGTATAGATGTAGAAAACATTGGTAGAAGATGATATTCACTAATTTGTCAGCTTTTCTCTTTCTGCTATTAAAAAAATTGAAAAATAATCATGGACAGGTCAATAATAATTAAACACGATATTAAATGTAAAAGAAAAAGAAAACACAACTCCTGGCATGTGTTGCAAGGTAAGCAAAGAAACTGTATTTTACCGTTAATTAAGGATTGATTGAAGAAAGTATACATATTGAAAAAGACAACAGTGCATCCCATCCTATGATTTTTGATAGAAAAACACATTCTTTGACAACTGGGTGATCAATTAAAATCACTCTGAGTTGTTTTTACAATAGGCTAAAAATATTTGCCTTTCCTTTCTTGGCCCTGTGGGAAGGGAGTTCTTTACTTGGAAAGAACAGGAGTTTCATGGTGGGTTCAAAGTCTGCAAGATGGTGTCCGCTATGGCACAGTTCAAGCCCTGCCCCATTTGCACAGATGAGTTGGGGGGGGGGGGAATAATCTCTTTGAGTGGCTTTGATTGCAGAGAGGGACTCGTCACTTTGCAATTTTTTGCAAAATTGCCCTGGGAGACAGTTGAACATGTCTTTCCAAAGATTGTTTCTCTTTTTTGTAGTATATTTAAACCTCTACTATTGAGCAAATAAGCAGTTGTACAGCAGTTTACAGAATATTTTCTGTCATATTTATGTGCATATTTATATTTGTATAAGTACATCTCAGGTTTCAGGGTTGTGCTGAGAAGGGCATCGATTTTAGCCTTGAATTTTGAAAGTGTCAGTTGTTGGTGAAGGGTGGCAGTTGAAAGCATACATCCTATCCAAAGAGAGGAAGGGAGTCTTGCCTGTTTCCTAAACTGTAAGTAGAGGTAAAATTTCTTAACCAAGTTATATTTCCAGGAGACCAAGCTCACTGCAGCTTCACAGAATGTTATCTTGTGTGATTTATTGTGCATGTGTATCCATTATTATCATCACTTTTCCCCCCCTTTTCTTGAAAAGAGAATCCTAAAACCCATCATTGCCACTGACAAAAAGAGACACTTGGTGAATTGCAGGAATCTCAAAAGGAAAATCCACAGTCTTTTTTTTTTTTAAGATTGGGATATCTTGGGATTTAGTATCTAAGCTAAGGAGCTGAGCCGGAAATCCCAGCGATGTAATGAAAACAAAACGGACTTTTCACTTGCGCTGTGGCATTCTGGCAGTCAGAGTGCTTTCGTGTGCCAATGTTTTTATTGTAGGTTTTCTCGAGAGAAGTAGTGGAAATGAATCGTTAACCCCTTAACTGGAATAAATGCCTGGAATTGCAAGCACAGCAGCAGCAGTAAAGTATGTTTTCCACTATTTAGCAGTCTAAGAGCGGGAGACGGTGATGGAAGTGGCAGAGCAAAGCTTTCCCTCAACAAGTGGGGTGAATCAGTGCTGTATTTAAAGCAGCTGCGTCTTTTTGTCCTTCTTCTTCCCCCTGAGGGGTTCATTCATGCTTTACTGTCTTGTGGTATGCGCATATGCACGTGTGCATACACAGGCATACATATGTGTTAAAAAACCCGAGAAATTGGAATATCCCCTGACACGACAGCTTCTTGTTATTTGCTAGTATCTTAAAATCCATTTATGATTATATTTGCATGAGCAAGAAAGGGGAAGTTTGCTTACTCAAGAAAGCATGATAGACTAAAGAAAACCTTACTCAAAAGCATCATGTGCAGAGAACATAAATCTGTTTTAAAACATACATAAACAACATGCGGTATTCTTATTTTACTTGAAAATTGAATAAGTTAAACTAATTAAGCTGTGCTTGCTTGCCTGCCTGCCTATATCTGGAGGGGGGGGGAGGAGGCTGGGGCCGTCCTGTCTCTGTTGATTGTGGTGTGATTTTTTTTGGTGATTTTTTTTTAACCTTTTGATCATGGCTACTGCATAGCAATTTAAGCCCCTCCTTCCCCCCTCTCTCATTAGGATCCTTTATCTGCCTTTATGCTAGCAAAACTGTATGGCACATCTTAATCTAGCCTTTAGAAATTGGCACAGCAATTAAAATCATTCAGCATCTCCCTTTTGCTGTCCCATACGCCTGTGTCTCCTTGTCTGGGAGGACCAGTCTCCAGTCTTTGGAATTTCACTGCCTTGCATAATTTAGGCATAATTGTGCAGCTGCTAGAGGGGCCATGTCTCCCCAGCTGACCTTGGTCAGCATGCCTGGTTGTTGAATAGATGCTTTGCCTTCTTTCTTTCCACTTTGACAGCTCCCTCCCACCTCCTCCCTCCCACCTCTCCACCCATTATACACACTCTTCTTTCAGACTATTCCTTTTCAGTTTTCATTTGGAAAATTTGTTGATAGCTTGGGAAGGTCTGTTGGTGGGGCTGATCATCATAATAAGGTTGATTGTTAATAATTCTGTATCTGCTTTTTAAACATTAGACGTCATTACACAGTCTTCTGTGAGGTGCTGTACTCTAATTTTGTAGTATTGTGCAGTGACAGACATGTTTTCTACTGGGTCGTAAGGATATCCAGGAGCTTTGACTAGTCCTGATCCTCTCCTTGAAGGAGGAAAGATGCATTAGTCTATGGTGGCAAAGAAACAGGAATCTGGTAGCAGGCTCCTGATGTTTTGCCACCATAGTTTTGGGTGTACCTACATGGGTATGACTGAACACCTCTTGGAAAAGGGTTAATGTTGAGAATCAGTGTGGTTGAGTTAATGCAATCTTATCTTGAGATAATACATTTGGAATATTTAAAAAAAACTTTAAAGGCAGATTTGTGAGAATTTATGTATATGTTTCCATATGTAGATTACATGATATATCCTACATATAAAAGGAAAGAAACAGCATTTAAGGATGTTTTTTTACCATAGAGCCTATAATATATTTTTATAAATAATTTGGGAAGAGCTCTGAAGCTTTGTGGCTTCAAAGTGAGTTAGTCTCTGCTATCTAATCTTAATCTAATCTAATCAATCCAATCTGATCATAATCTAGACTTTCTACACATAACTTCGGAATAGGATTTAGCCTGTGAATTTATTTCTAAGCCTAAATCCTATTTTAATCAGCTTTTAATGAAGAGAATGCTTAATGTTAGCCTGCCCCTTCTGCACTCACTCATCTAGATACTAGGTTGAATGAATGCCACAAACATGCAATATCTCTTCCCTTTTAGGGTGAATCAGGTGCACAAACACAAAATGCCTGTAGTTTGTGCACCATCCATGAGAGAAAGGATTGCACTCATTCAAACATACAGAGTCTTGCAAAGATGAATGTATAAACAGAGTCTTCTTCCACAATATTTATAATATTCTTCTGAGTAACTCAGAGAGAGATTGAAATTTATTTTATACTGGTGGTGACTGAAGAACATGCTGGAATGCTGGGCCTGTATAAAGATTGTTTATGAAGTAATAACTCATCTCGATTTTCAGCCATTGTTTATTTCTTTTCCTAAGTGACCACATAAAAGGGATAGAGGAAGCTAAGAAGGAAGCAAATACAAGCCGGCCTTCAAAATGCCTTGCCCTCCTTTTAAAAAGACGTTTATTATTATTTTCAGTGTCACTCTGGAGCCCAGTGCTGTAAACGTGTCTGCTTGAACTCTTGGCTGGAGGAGGTGGGGTCTGAAACCTTAGACGCCAGAGCTGCTGCTTACTCCATACAGACAAAGTCCAGGCTACAGAACATAAAGGGAATGAAAACAGCCCTTGAATTGTTTCATTCTGTATTTCAAGTGGTTTATTCTCTCCCCTCCCTTCCTCAATTAATTTTCACCTGGCTGCCTACTGTTGGGTGAAGAGGCCCTGTTATTAGCTTGTTAAAAACAAATGGCATCTTGAAATTGAAGGGAACTACAAAAGTTTCTTATTCCACACACCCCCAACCCCCACCATCCTTCTAGTGGGGTGGAGGTGGCTAGCCTTGGCTTGATGCCAGCCTGTCTTTCAACAAAAAGGGAACCATTCTGAGTTGAAATGTGTAGAGCAGAGTCCAGGTTCAAGGGCTGAAGCCTGCCAGCGGACCTGGCCTCTTTGTTACTGATTAATGCTGCAAGCAGTCCAGCTGGTTTGCTCACCTCTGTCTTCAAGCCACCACGCTCCCTTCTTTGCTAAAAAGCAAGATTTCCCACTGCCACTATTTCTGTTTCTCTTGATTTCCTTGTCAAGATGCCTCTCTCCGCTTACCAAACAACAACAGTTTCTTCCCTTTTCTTCCCCTTTCCAGCCACATGAGGGCTGAAGTCTTTTAAATGCATTCTTTGCTTTGCTTGATACTTTCTACAGTGTTTGGAATTTTCGGTTTCAGCTTTAGCATCTTCCAAAGAGCGTTGGCCTCTGAATTTCCTTTGAGGCATTTAATGGAACAAAACAGCTTCTTTCAGCCACACTCTGGGAAGTCTGGCTACTTCTAGCCTTTTTCAACCCGTGGAAAGCATAGGACAAGGGAAGAAATTACAGGATCTTTTACTGTAGCAAAGCGTTGATATGCATGGCTGGACTTTGCTCAACAACTAACGTGCTAAGCTTAAAGTGCCAGAATTTGTCACCTTACATTCACTTTTTAAGAGATGCAAATTAATGGCATCCTTGAATATGCGCTAGCTGAGGATGAAAGTCATCTGCATTTAGAAATCAAAGAGAAATCTACATCCAGGTTATTCCATATTCTATATATTTTTTTGCCCCTTTCACTGTGTAGACAAGGTTGCTCAGATGGATTAAGCGAAACAAGACATGGTGCTATGATTTTGCATCCATATAATATTTATAACATGTAATAATGTGTGTATTCATTATAGCTTAATATGAATCGATAGCATCTTTGAAAGTTAATGCCTTCTGGTTGATGTAAAGGATGAATTCCGCTAAAGGGAGATGGTATTTTGTCAGGGAATTCCAACTGGGACCAGGAAGTTAGGAAGATAGATCCTGAATTAGGGCAAGTCAAGACTAGTCTCAACTCCAAAGAAATGAAACACTGTGATTACAAATCCCTTTAGAAATTGAGTTTGAGGTGTTAATCATTTTGGGTCTACAGTGTGCTCTGTGAAAAAGCGTTAGAAATTCCCTTTGTGAAAATACATTCTGTGACTAGGTATATGGGGGAGGGGGGGATAAAGCCACTGATGTTTCGGGGGAAGTTTTTTATGTTTCTTTCCCCTCCTCCCCAAAAAACTTTAAAAACAGATTATGAATTATTTTCTGATATTTTAAAACTCAGCATATGTTTGGCTGTTGCTATGCAAAACAGCTCCTAAGAGCTATGTTATAGGAACGCTTTTATGTAAAAGGGCTCCACAATTTATGCTAGATCAATAGTATCCCGGTACATATTTAATCTGATTTATATAATGTAATTTTCAAATGCAAGGACAAGAGTGCACTTTTTTTTAACCTCCAGAAGACAATGAAATATTCTCTTTGCTCATGAACTTTCTTTTTCTATTCTACAAGTTAGTCCACTGTTCCTGTTCTCCCCTAGATTTTAAATGCTGGGTGTGGCTTTGGTACCATTTATTCATTCATTGGCATTTTTAAAATGTGTGCAAATTAATTGTGTATATATTTCTCTTTCCACAAAAAAAATCAGGTTTTTTTCCAGACCACCCTCACCCCCTTTTTTCCTCACTGTTTTAGAATTCTTGGAATATTTACATGGACCTCACCCCATTCATAAGAGGTCCATAAAAGGGGGCATGCATAAGCGCACCATCGTGCCTACCGTCCCTGTCCTCCTGTCCCCATTTACTTATATTCATTCCTTGTTCATTATACTTATACCTGTTATCTAGTACATGTTCGATACATTAAATAAATAAATAAAGTACAAAAATAAAAAGGGGAGGAAAAACAGTTTTGAAATGAAATTAAAAAGCGTAGTTGTTACACTATGTAATGCAGATAACTTAGTAGCTGTTTTGCATTTTGCTATATGTGAAAAAGCATCCTCAATAACAAAAGTATACTCTTCTCTACCGACTTAATTAGTTTATTGAATTAAATCTGTAAACTATGAAGTGTGATTTCTAGGTATGTAGTCAGGAGCTATGATTGATTGCTATAGACTGAAATATCAAGTTGGATTAACTGCAGCAGAGATGAAAATAGAGTTCAAGTTGTACTGCCATGATTTAAACCCAGCATTCAAGTATAAATGAATTGTTACATTCTAAATGTACCTATAAAAAGCACCCACATGCAATAAAAGAAATGCAATATCAAATATCAAATATCAAATATAAATTATTATATATATTATTTTTGGATGCTAGTAAATTTTCTGATTTACTAGCATCCAAAAGCCTGAATATATGTAGACCAAAGCAAAAAAAAAAAAAAAAAGTGAATAAGGAAAGAATTTTTAAAAGTTAATGAACATGCCCTCACACTTCTAAATATCAAATTCAAAAGCTTACTGTACAGAATAAAGTTTTGGCATCTTATCTTTATTTGGCCCCTTTAGCTTCAAATAGATGTCCATCTCTGACCCAAACTCAGAAAAAAATTGAAGAAAGACCATCTGTGAATTGTTAAAGCACATTGAAGAGAAATAATGAGTTGTTAAAAAAAACACCCAAAGTTTTATAATATGGTAATGAAATTAAGTCCTTCTAAAGACTGTCACAGATTTGTTTCTCGGGGAAACACACGATTGGGACAATTGACTTTATAGTTAGAACTGTTTTTCATTACAATATTTCCTTTGTATTAATCAGAAATAAAAACGCATGTAAATACTTTGCTGTGGGGGTTTATTATCCTTTTGCTCCCTTGTCACAACTGCTCTTCCTCAACTTTTAAATAGTTAAAAGAACTCAACGAGTACACCGAGGTGCAGAAAAATAAAGAATAACTCTCTTAAATTCTTGTTTAAACATTTCTCTCAAGCTGTTACTCCGGAAATAAAAAATGTGCAGTGTTTGCCTATAGCAGATTCAGAGTTTATCTTTTGAAATGACACCCCCTCAAGTATGGAGTCGGAAGTGTGTTAATGTTTTGAGGTATGCAGTAACAGGTCTGGACCAGACAGAATATATTTTAAACTAAAAGGAAACAAGATACTGTGTGTTTTTAATTTTTAAACCATGTTTTATAATTACAGGTTTCTTCTGCATCTGTTTCTCTTGTAACTTTTAAAAAATGCTCTCAAATGGCAAGCTTTAAGAAAAACTACGCTTAAAAAAAAAAGAGGCCAATTTAAGTTTGATGACCGTAATCGACCGAAGAAACTCATTGTGCCAGCTGTGAATGAAAAATTCTTATTGGATTGTGTTCCTTATCTTAAAGATTTGAGAAAAAAAAATCTCCTCTTTTTCCTTTTTTTATAATTTTCAATCCTCAAAGAAAAGCATCTGGAGAAGTAAAAAAAAAGGTTTTGCAGCTGCCAAAGCCAAACTATATTGAATCCCCGAGGTCCCGTTTATAACAAACTAACAAGATAGAATCTGCCTTTGAATGTCAGTAAATATAGCTAAAGATCACAAAACTCTGTTCATAATTGTTCATGTCTAAAGCTACAAAATAATATTAAATTAACATCCATAGTATACTTTTCAATTTTAGTTGATGGTTGTTATGTGCAAATGGCAATATCAGATATAAGCTAGCAGTTTAAAAAGTTTTACTTATTTTATTTTTCAAAATCTTCATTCTGTAGAAGCAGATTTTGTTTTACTATGTTGGTGGTGCAGCTATCTGGCTAAAGCTGTCTAGCTAATAAAATTATCTTAATGAAACATTTAGAAGAAACAAAACCTGCTATGGCTTTTGCAATATTTTCTGCATAGATTTTAGCCTTTGCAGATATCATCTGTGTGCTATATTTCTCAAGTCTGTTGTTATTATTTTTTAAGTGCATAGATTAACTTGAAATTTCCTAGCCAGTTCAAAAACATGTTTTTTAAATGTATGTCCTTATCACAAAGGGATGATAGCAATAAGAATTATTTATAATTTCATTATATGCTTTGGGTCCATTTTTTTGATAAAAGAACTGAGGCTGAGAAATTATGATTTTCCGAAAGTCATCCAGTGTGTATATAAATAAAAATTCATTCCCTAAATTTAAATTTAGTTTTCAAAGTAGTTTCCATGCCATCCATCACCTTGAAGTTTAGATTTTCTAGTAGTTTCTATGCCACCCATCTAGCACCAGGAGCTGAATGATTCCCAGTGAGGCTGAAATTCCCACTAGTAGAATTTTACCCAGAAGTATCACACAGAAAATAAAAGAAATCCAATTTAGTGTCATGATAGTTTTGCTCCAGTTTTCAAGCACTTTTTTTTTTTTACATGTGATCACAGAGATCCAGAACTGTTTTTAAACTGTCACAGAGCCCTGGTATGGTAGTGTCTTTTGATAAACATCACAGTTATCAAAATAACATATATTTACAACGTGGATCTGTTTCATGGAATCCAGCTTATTTGCGTGGCTGTTTTAAAGAATACTTTGTTTGTTTCGTTCAAATTCAGTCTATGACAGAAGTGATCGGATTCCTCCTGTTTTCTTAAAAAGTTGTTTTGAATATAGCAGGAGAGGAGAGCATAGTGGGCAGCTAACTGCTTATAGCATTTCTCACTTAGCTTACTTTTAGGTTCACTGCTTTGTTGTTGTCACTGCTCTTGTTATCTCATAAGCATACCATCTTTGGAGCATCTATGAAAAATTGATTTCCTATGACTTCTTCATTGTTCTGAAAGGTTGTACATCTTTAACGAGAAAGGGGAGGATGAAAGTACAGCCTGTCTGCTTAAAAGCAAAAGGCAGCCAAAAGCAGGCAAGGTGACACCTTTTTATTGGATTACTTTTTGCTGGTGAGTGGCCAAGATTTCAAGCATCACAGATCTTATGTTCTGCTGAATAATTGAATTTAAATATGTCTTTTAAAATGCTAGCTTTGATGCTCAAAGAATAAATTAGCACAAAGAAGTAAAAATGACATTAAAAAATAGGAACATTATCCTTTGGTATTAATCCCAGGAAGATGTTCCATTTTTGGGTGCTTCCCTAGATTCCTTTGTTTTAACTTGATTATGTTGGCTAAGAATTTGCTAAAAAAACATATCTATGGAAAAAATAATCAACGTAGTAATCAGGGTAATAAAGTTAGGAATAGGTTATGCAACACCGTGTCCTATTATCTGCTTATTCAGCCCTACAGTTGTTTGCCTGTGAAAAAACTGGCTTAGTCCTCAGGCAGCAAAATGATTGTGTTGGCTGTTACTGAGACAAACCAGAAACAGCTAATAAAATAGACAAACTGGGGCAAGGCTTTGATTGACGGAATGTGGAACCAATGTCAGTACTGGCCATACTGATAGTTAGGCATTGGGAAATTTCAGGCCCAAATCTTGTCTGAGTTGTGTGAAGAATTAGGAGAATTTGGAATTCACTTACATTTCTAATAATTCATCATTCTGGGCAATTTAGTACTTCCTTGGTTTCAGTTACAGATGTAAATCCAATTAGCTTAGCTGTAGTATAGTGATTCACAAGAAGGAGGAAGCAATATTTATTTTATCCCCAAGTAAATAGTGTTGAGGTTATGACAAAGAGGAGTTTTAATAGACCCGGTAAAATAAAGAAGAGTATCTTTTTTACTTCTTTCAACATTCACTGCAGGAAGTAAGTTTCACACCGTAGTGTGATTCTTAACATTTTCTTTTACTATCAGAATTTCGATTATTTTGCATTATCACTACATCAGCTCACATCTTATCAGCCCATGCCTGATTTTTTAAATCTGTAACATGACTACAGTACAGTTGTCATACTGCCTCATAATGTGCAATATGACTTTTTAATCTGCAATATGACTACAGTTTGATTGTCATACTGCCTCATATTGTTGTCCTGTAATTTGCATTGTGATTCCAGACTCAGTGGTCAGTTAGCAGTTCATTGTGAAATGGCTTTTCTATAGTACAGAGGCTAACAATTCTGACCTATATTTCAAGGTTGTTGAACTGATTGCTGAGATGCCGAATGTCACTACATAACAAAAATTCTCTTTAAAATTGCTGTCTTCCTTGGTGCTTCCATAGGGGCAGCAACTAAGCATGGTTGTCATAAATATCTTCTCTGAAGAATTAGATCTTAAGACCTCCTGTCTTAACAGCTGGAAACAATGCTCTACTTGTGTGTTGATCCCAGCCTTTGATGCCAGTTGGAGATATGGCTTCCATTTTTACCAGCTGTGCCCTCACTCTTCCAGCAACTTCCAGAAAGCAGTTCTGGGATCCTCCTGGCAGGCATTATAAATAAGCCAGTTTTGATTTCTGTCATGGGCATGGTTACAGGGTGATATGGTTCCATGTGCATAAAACAAAAACCTCGTTAACATAATCATACAGCAACAACAAAAGCAATAAGTCATGTGGGCTAAATATATGTAAAACAACAAGATATATTTCATTCAAGGAAGAGGGCTTGCTGCAAGGATCCTATTGTGCAAAACCTGAAACATGCAAAAAAATGGACTAAGATAAGTAGGATTATATGAGAAAATTAGAGGTTAGGTATGGTTGAATGAATCCAGAAACTTCTTCATAAACCTTGATGTTGATCTAACACTGTAAAAGATCTCAGCAAATTATTGCTTATTTAACAAACAATATTTTATTATATATTAGCATATTATGTGATCCCACTGATTATGTATCTCCTTTTTCTATTCATTCATTGGGGAGAATAAACATTGTGACCTTGGCTCTCTAAATGTCTATGAAGTTTGGCAACTGTTTGTTGATAGGTTTCAGAAAATAAAAAGCCAAAAGATCTATAATCAGACTCGCAAAAAGAAAGTTGAGTTGTAGTAACGCTCTGAATTAAGGCCTTTCCTTTCTTTAAAATGTTTTTTTCCCAAAGCATACACATGCTTCTTAATTTTTCACTTTCTACTGTCTGCTGGGGCATTATGAGTTAGTTGTAGTTGTTGTATTAGTAAGTACCACCCTATCTCATTTAAATTTGCGCATTAAAAAAAAACCCATTGGTATTGTTTTTCCCATGCTCTCATGTTTATGTCATGAAGTTAGTCTCATCTATTTCTTTTGTCCATGTCAAATAGACAACATGTGTCTCTTACCTACAGAGGTAGGAAGGTTTTTACTATATAATTGGTCATGAATCTCTAAGTAAGCTTTGATGATCGTGAAAGTCATTCTGTATTCTGGTAGGTTGCTCTTCTCCATTTGTTAAATGTGCATTCTTTTCATTTATAACCCAGTTGTTTAGTTGATATGAGCCATTTCGAAGGACAGTAACAATTGGGATAAAAGAGAATAAATAATGAAGAGACACATAATTTATTTGTACATGTATCCATGTTATTCTGTTTGGTAGATGGGCTTTGTGGAAATCAGATACTATTCTATATTGACTGTGGCTGCTTCTCACACAATATGCAACTGGCAGTGGATCAGTTGTGCCACTTTTTAGGTGATTGCAAAAGCTGAAATGTTGGCCAAAATGTTGAAACCAAATGTATGAGAATTGTATCCATGAATTACAGGAAGTAATATGGGAAAATTGAGAAAGAGATTGAGTTTGATAATCACCCAAAGGGCGTAATTAATTTTTATGATTATGTAGATAATGTGGAAAAGAAGGTGGAGATCAGGATTTAAGTTTGCCATGTTTGTGGGAACTTTAATTATGAGTGAAACCATGACATCATGATAGAGCTAAGAATTCTTTCTAAGGAAATTTTGTCACCACAGACAAAAATATATCTGTATTGAAAAGGCAATTTTCTGCATAAAATAACATCGGGCAATTGTATATAAACGTAACTCAGTAATGAGGCAGAGTACAGGTAGTCCTTGATTTATAACAGTTCATTTAGTGACTTACAATGGCACTGAAAAAAGTGACTTATAACCACTTTATACACTTAAAACATTTGATCATGTGATTAAAATTTACATGCTTGGCAACTGACTCATGTTATGACAGTTGCAGTGTCCCTGGGTCATGTGATCACCTTTTGCAACCTTTTGACAAGCAAATCAATGGTGAAAGCCAGATTCACTTGTGTTACTAATTTATCAACTGCAGTGACTCACTTATAACAATTGTAGCAAGAAATATCATAAAATGGGGCAAAACTCACTTAACAAATGTCTCACTTAACAACATAAATTTGGGTTCAATTGTGGTCGTAAGTTGAGTATTGTATGTGTGTATGTATTCTGAGGCACATAAGCTCCTTTGTGAGGGAGATGGGTGGTTAATAAGTCTGTTACAGGGAGAGGGACATATACTGTACATACATACACCTGTATACATATTAGACTTATTAACCACTCATCTCACTCACAGACGGGCTTATATGCTTAATTACAGGCATTATAGGCTCATTAACGTTTAAGGATTTATGAAATCCAACTGGAAGGCTATGTGTACAATGTCATCTTCTTGTAATGCTGCTGGCATGATTACCACCAAAGGGAGGAGATTAGAAAAATAAAAGGCACAAAGCGATCCAGGATCAATGGCTACAGATAACATATTATTTAATGGTATATCACTAGGCGAAGTCCTGTTGATTGGATGCCAAAGAATAGGTAACCAAGATACCTTTTTCCAGTAACTTAAATTGGAAGAACTGTCAAAACTGGCAGTTTGTCAATCAGCCTACTATAACTTCATAGGGATTATTTTTGTGGAGTCTTCTGACTGCATAGTTTTGATGAGTGAGCAATTGGGAGCATAAATAAACCAAAGTGTCCATCCGTCTTTCCACTACTGCATTGCTCATATTTATATAGGGAATGTGCCACATCTCAGTGCCACACTATTGTGACAAATCTATGCATACTACCAAAAGATTGTTGCTGCTTTTCTACTTGAATAAAGATCTACCGTATTTTCTGGACTATAAGACGCACAAGTGAATAAGACACACCAAGATTTCAAAGAGGTAAGTAAGAAAAAAAAAGTTTTTGTCCTCCCCGGCTCCTGGAGCACTCTGCAGGCCTCCCAAACCCTCTGTGCACCCCGTTTTTCACTCGTTTTTGCGAAAAACGAGGCATGCAGAGAGTTTGGGAAGCCTGCAGAGTGTTTCTGTGGACTGGGGGAAGGCAAAAACAACCCTGTTGTTGCTTTTCCCCAACCCACAGAAACACTCTGCAAGCCTCCCAAACCCTCTGTGCGTCCCATTTTGCAAAAAACAGGCCCATATTTTGGAAAAATGGGATGCAGGGGCGGGGCTTCAGGAGGCCAAAATTGCTGTATTTGGTGTATAAGACGTACCCTCTGTTACTGGGGGAAAAGGTGCATCTTATACTCTGAAAAATACGGTAAGTAAAATTTGCTTGACCACTAGGCTTTGCTGTAGTAAAAGAAAAAAAAATGGAGTACTTTCTATTGCTCATAAACAATATCTTACGACATTAAAATAGAAGCTGTTATGCTTGAATTTTGTTTGTTTTCTTGTTTGTGGTGGTACTTTGTGTGTGTTCATAAAAACACCCCTCATCCACAACTGGGGTGACTGTTAAAATATTCTGTAGAGTACCCACAGCACCAACTTAAACATTGTTAGCTTTTACACATTTTAGCTTTTATTAGTATCAGCTAATATTTGCGTACAATAAACTTGTTTAATTGGACAATTCAGAAAAAGTACTGTGAGATTCTGTACTGAATATCATCATTAAAAATATCTTAATTCTTTCTTAAATTCAGGCATATTTTTTGCAGTCTAGTGCAAAGAGCTATTCTTGTGTGTCCAATCACACTTGGCCAATAAAGAATTCTATTCTATATGTTAAACATGGTTAAATAAATCATATTTACTTTGGGTACTTTCCTGGTAGAGGATAAAAAAATGTTGGCTGTTTTAAACTTACTCATTTCTCCAGGTTTGCTTCCTACCTGTTTTTGAGTGTGTGCCCAGAAATAGTACTTTTGTCAAAGGAGTGGATTATGCCAACCAGCAGTTACCTCTGCCAACTAAGCTCTGTATTGGAAAACCCAGCACTTTTTCCTCAACAGCAGCAAGATATCTCCCCACCCCCCTGCTTCCAGTTAACAAAAGAAATGAGGATATAGAACTAAGGGCATTAAAACCTGCAGAAAGGAAAACGTGATATTGGCATTTGATCAGACTTGTTGAGGAAAATTCAAATGTAGATTATAACGGCCTTTTTCCATCTGCAATGCTTGTGTCAATTTTGGAGCTTGAAAAAAGCAACAAGACCCAATAATACCTTTGTTTCCTTTGCTGTTTTGTATCTCCCAAGAGAAGTGGAGAAATTAGGGTTTGACATGCAAATAATTTTCAGAGTCATAAGTTGATGGTGATTAAGAGCGCTTGGTATAATATAGTCTTGCTTTTGCTTGGTTTCAGCAAGCTCTATGTTTGCTTGTGATGTCTACATCAGCTAAATTTCTTGCAGATTCTTGCAGAACATATTGTTTTGTGCAGGTGACCTTTTGCTGTGACTCGACACACATTCTGCTTTACTTCTATATTTCTTTCTATTAAAATAGATCCATAACTATATTAAAATAGGATTCTTCATTGAAGTAAGGAATCCCACTTTGGAATCCTTACAGCATTTGCTACCTCCTGTCACTTCTAAAGGGAATAATTATTCTATTTACCCTACCTAGTCTATCCTACCTTGTTCTCTCTGGATGGATAGGAACTACAGCTTCTAGAGTTTCCAGACATGTTTTCTATGGCTGGTTTATCTTGTCTCAAATTCTACCGCTTTGGATGACCTTAGAAAAAGTTTTACAATAAGGCATTGGCAAACTTCTTCCATATTGTCGCCAAAAATGTATATGAATGTACAGTATCCCTGTAGTCACCAGACAGTGAGTTGAATGGGAAGTCTTCCCATTCTCTTTAAAGTAAATGCTGGATCTCACTAGGAGAGAGATCTGTGTTTTGTAGATCTGATTAACATGTTTAGGCAACAACTATTCATTTGGTTATTTTTTCTTAATAAAGTCACTGCAATATATCTTAGGCTAAGAAAATGGGGACATGTAAGTTACAGAGAATGAATTATTATAGAAAGTCACAGCCAACTGCAACCTTCCAAGATGTCCATATTCAATCAAGGTCCTAAATGTAAGATTTGGTGTGTATAATAATCAGCACAAGCAGTTGTGTTGACTATCTTAATTCCTGCCATCTCTTAATAGTAAAACAATGTTACTTACTGTATTAGATAAGATAATAGCAGAATGATGAAAGAGTGAGGACTGGTATATTCAGGAGAGTTTTATAGTAATTCAGATATGGGGGAAATCATATAAGTAATAAACAATTACTGTAATTTAGAAACAAGTGACTTCTTAAAAACTTCCACAGTAAAGCTTTGTATTAAAATTAGTCTATTTATAAATTGAAAATGAAAATATACTGATGATTCAGATTCCCTTAACTATACAGCTAACTAAAAAATTTCCCTGCATACAGAGCAATTTTGAACAAAATGAAACATTGTTTTATAATATATGATTATATATATATATATATTTTTAAAGTTGTTTCCCAGGTATATTTCTGTCCTGTTATATAGCGTCCCTGGATAATTGTGAGATTTACTTGATTATCTCGCTTTTTCTGTTCACATTCTGATGTTTTAAACGTTTTCTGTTTCTTCCATAGTTAAAAAGACCACTTTTTCATAATTCAAATATGGATCTATGCAGTTAGTTAACTAGTTCAAGAGTAAAGAAGAGAGAATGAGAAAGAAGGCCCAGGAACCTTTCTTTTTAACCAGAGCTTGTTTATTTAGGGTTCTACATATCTTTTTAATGAGTCAGTTATTTGCTAGAGATTATCATTTATTGCTAACCAACCTTTATGACTTCAAAAAGTGAAATGTATTCCTCCCTTCCCTTAAGCCTTGGAAAATGCTTGATAACTTTCAGAGTGTATTTCATGGCAAAGAAATTAGACAAAACTCAAAGTTTATATATTATGATTTCCCCTAATTTCTGGTGGGAATACTTTGCAATAGAAATGACAGATCCACGGAGGCTTTCCTTTACCAGTTTGTTTAATTATATTAAATAGTGGTATAACCCTCAGTAGAAACCAAACCTCTGCTAAATCCAGTTTACTTGCATATTGAATCATAAGGAATAACTAGCCCGGCGTAATGTATAATAACAATCTTTATTAAATTAGTAATTTGAAATGCTACTGTTCTTTTTTATTGCAAATACTAATATGACTGCATATTTTCCTCTTATCACTCGTTAAAGGCTTGAAAGAGGGATTGATTTTTGTTAGGGGAAAACAAAAACCCAGGAAGCTGTTTAGAATGCTAAATTGGAAGACTATTGATGATTTTGTAATCAGATCCTGCTCATCTTTTTAAGAAGGCTCACAGTACTTAAATTGAAATGCCATGTACCGTCTCAAAATGAGGGTTAAAAGGGCTACTTTGTTGAAATTAATTACAGTCCTCCTCAATTTTTTTTAAGCTCATGACATTTTAGAAACTTGGTTTGAAACACAAGAGACCACAGAAAAATGCATTATTATTATTTTTACATTTGGCATAAAGCAGGGAGCTATTTGAGTATATATATATAGTTTCACTTGAAGACAGAGCAAAACAGAAACTCAGTGGCATTTATTTTACTAAGATGATAAAGATGAACTGAACATATCCTTTCTCACGCTGAAGCCAGGACTATTGTTTGACCTCGAAACAAATAATGCTGTTTTTTGTTTGCCTTAAAAAAGAGAACATGCTTGGTTAAGAAATAAATCTGGCTTCACTGCTGACTAACCAGTATAATAACTTCACCTGAACTTTGGTTAAGAAACTCATTCATTACTACATCTCAAAACTTGATGTCAACAGGATGGCACATGGAGTACAAAATTAGAAATCTCTTAAAAAGAGCTGGATTTTATGATTCATATAAACAATTAAGTAATACTGCCAGTCAAGGAATAACATAAATGATATGCTATTTTGTTTTTCTTTGGCTGTATGAGGAAATGTCTGTCAAAAGTATTAAGGTTTTGCTGTTATCCGTGGTAACAATTGCCTCACCTTGTTCCACCTCTAGGGAAGACGTTTTAATTCAGGAGGCTTTTTTACACAGGAAGTAACCACTATTGCATAAATATTTAAAACTTTTTTTAGTGATTAATAATTAGGCTCTTTTAAGGTTCAGGTTATCTTTAATGGCTGCTTTTTGTCTGCGGTTGATTTATGCATTTGATCTTTTTATTCTACATTATATTGTTTTGAATGTACTTTTTGGTAAGTTGTTTTGAATATTTACAAAGCTACTGATTTTTTTTTTTTACATTTATATAAGAACAAAGAGAAGTAAGAAGTAGTAAGATAGAAACATTGACTAAGGGAATTATCCCTTATTTAATTTAAAATAAAATACAATTGATGTCATTGGTAATTGGTATGTATTTGGAACACTTCCCTTGATATACAAGATTTAGAATTCATCTGTGTAGCACACTTGTTCTAGCTGTTATTACCAACCTCTGATATCTTTTGGAACATAGGCTTTCAGTAGTTCACATATTGTGGTAAACCATGGTTAACCATATGGTATTAAATAAACCACATTTGAAAGGGTTTGCACAATCTACTGAGGAATAAATAATTATTTACAAATCACAATGTAAAGGTTCACATTGCAACCTAAGTTAAATCATTCAACTCATTATAGCTTTATTGTGTTATCTTCAGATTTAAAGGAACCTGTTTTCAAAACCAAGATATCCCACCCAGGAGTAGGTTCTGGATATTTTTGCTGTTGGTTCGCTAAGGGTTGTGCCACATGTGTGTGGGCAAAGTGCACAGTAATTAAAAAATAGCTTCTGCACATGACATCCTCAGTAGCGACAGAGGGAGCTCAGGCCCAGGGCTTCACCCCACATATCAGGACAAGGTCTTCACATCTAGATACCTTGCTGAAGAGAGCTTTGCACTCTCCTGCCTGTTGCTGGACCCTTTACAATAAACTGAGTTGTTTACGGAGCTTTGGCGCTCCATGAATCCCCCATTCTCAGACTGTGGACTGGAGCTTCACACTCCGCATGGGGGTGATTCGGCTTTTCGGAGTCAAGTGCTCCACAATGGAGAGCATGGTGTGAGCATTCAACTCCACCATTTCTATTGCTGCACTGCTCCCGAAGTGGCTAGCCCTAGAGTCCCGTGCTCCAAATCTCTTCTACTACGCATGCTCAAGATGGCGCTCGTTACCTAGTTTCCCAGCGAGAAGGCGATGGCGTTTTTCTCCTAATGGACCTCTTTTCGCAATCGTTGGAAGAGCTACGATTGCAGGGATCGGTGTAGGAGTGTTTCGCCAGCCGAATGAGGTGTTTTTGAAACCTGA
>JANHFT010003445.1:23522-36084 GCA_032467955.1 Pseudoxenodon macrops
TGCCAAAAGCAGGGGAAGTGCAGGGGATGTAATGCGTCCCCCCCCCAGGTGCGCAGAATCACCACCACCCCCGTGCATGCGCGCAGGCCTCACTGAAGCCTCCGGACTTCTGGTAGACCCGTTGGGATGTTTTTCTCCCTCCCAAGACTTCAGGAGGCTTTCCTGAAGCTTGGGGAGGGCGAAAAAGGCCTCTCCCTCCCTCTGAAGGGCCAAAAATCAGGGGGGCAGCGCACGCATGCGCTCTGGAGCTGACATAGGGTAATGCCTCACATGCCCTCAGATATGGCTCCGCGTGCCACCTGTGGCACACGTGCCACCTGTGGCACATGTGCCATAGGTTCGCCATCACTGCTTTAGACTAAAAGTTGGTACAAATCTTTGCAATATTCTCTTTTAATCAAGTTAGCGAGGATGTTAAAATATGAATATAATAGCTAAATATAGTCTATTTAAGACCACATTAAAAGCAAATTCGTGTTTTACTGACTTTATTACTATTATATACATATGATAAAAGCTCCAGACTAATGGATGACCTCACTCGGTGGTTTCATGTAGAATAAGAAGAAAAAGGGTGTTAAACCATATGACAGCCCTCAAAAGAGGGGTCTAGGGAGAACCATCAACATTGACTGTAATTGCCCCAAAAGAAGGAAAAGAACTGTAATATATGGTGCCCCCAATTCTCAACCTCCCTAGCTAGTCCAGAAAGATGTTATAATTGATGGTCCTGAAAATCTCTGGGAGATCAAGGAACATAAGGATGTATATATTACTGCCCATCCAACTTCACCACAGGTAACAACCAAGACTGTCTTCATATTAAGTCCTGAGCTGAAACCCAATTGAAATGTATTTGTTTGAGTTGACTCAAACTCTTCCCAGATCATATCACCACACCCTCAGCATCTCAACAGGACCCTAATTCAGAGTCTAATTTGGTAAGGATTCAAGCAACTTCCTCCTCCAAATGGATAGAATATTTCTTACAGAAGCCTTACCTAGAAGAAACAAGTCCACCCTAGAAAGGGCCACTGGAAAGCTATTGGTGGATACAATAAGAGAGACAAATATTTTGCCAACCTTGTTGCCATGATGCAATCGCTTATAAGAGTTTTTGCCTGTGTTCCAATAGGTTCAACCTCCAGTGGCTCAGTGGTTAGAATGCTGTACAGCAATTACTTCTGCTGATTGCCGGCTGCCTGCAATTTGGCAGATCGAATCTCACCAGGCTCAGCCTCCATCCTTCTGAGGCAGGTAAAATGAGGACCCAGATTGTTGGGGTCAATATGCTGACACTATAAACCGCTTAGAGAGGACTGTAAAGCACTGTGAAGCGGTTTACAAGTCTAAGTGCTATTGTTAAGTCCTATTGCTATTCGTAGTGAGATTTTCTTCTTACACTAGAAACTGAAGTCATTTTCTATTCATTTCTGATGCTAAGAACCTCTGAATATTTTTCTTCTGTCAATGCAATATTCAGCTTCTAAACGATATGAGGATTTAAATTCCCTTTATATTTCTTTCATACTATAATTATTATGCAGCATTATATAGACCAGAAAGTTTATGTAAGTAATTGGAAATTAGAGAAGTACAGATAGTGCTGCTTGATTTGATGCCTGGCTAATTATTTGTCAAAGGCTAGGATGCTTAATTATGCTTTATTTGATATGTGCCAGATAAGATGTAATCTATGGTTTACAAAATAGTATGACTGGGTTTATACATGGCACTAAACCAAAATCAAACAACCCTATGACTTAGTATGACATATGATCCCTAAAACTGACTACATTTGTCTTCTACTTATCCCGAGCAGTAGTTGATGACCTAATCCTAATTTTTAATATGTATTTAACCACTTGTAATTTTAATTGCTCTTATATTTGTAATTGTCTTTATATTTTTATTACAAATAAATAAATAAACTATTTTTTCAATTCAGGATTCAGTCCGATAGTTATATCCTGCTAAATTGCTGGTCAAACTTCCTAATGCGAAAAGCAATATATGATACATATTTTATCATAATCCTTTCAAGAGGCAATATTTTACTATTTACAAAAAGAAGTTGCAGTATTCTCTCTTTGGATTTACTGGGTAGATTAAATTCAGTGGTCAAATCCAGTTGTAAAACTTGTAAAGGATAATCCTCTCTAGAGTCATGCAATGTAGAATTACAAATCATCACTCAAGCAAAAAACTAGTGCTAGAATGAACTAAGCAGAAAATGGAGAGAAAGCACAAGCAAAAGGATTACAAATACCTGCTGCCACGCATCACTGCAATTTACATTTTGACTGATTTAAGCAACAACCATTCTCAGGCAAAAAAATAAATAAATAAAAAATACAGAGAATAGAATTCCAAGTGATTTGCTCAAACTCCCTTCCAGACTTAATTATCCTGTCTCACAAACCAAAACAAGAGAAAGTCATTAACTGGAATGAAGAAGCTACCAAAAACCAAAGAAATAAATTTAAAAAAATCAGAATTAGTTTTACCTTATCAAAATAACTGCAAATTACTATCTTTCCTGCAACCCACTCAGCTCTCAGCAATGTAGGTAGCTATGTTATATTGCCTAAAGCAATGAGACCAGTTCCGATTATTACTAGTAATCATTATGCCAGGGTGGTGTGTGTGTGTGTGTGTGTGTGTTTTGGCTATATTTAATACCTCACAACTTTTGACTTGTTTCTGGCACCAAAGAAGGAGCATTGATTAATTTTAAAATTATTAGGAAAATTGCAGTAGCAGAAATAGGAAAAATAACCTAACTTATTTTTTTAAAATTCATTAGAACTCCATTATTAATCAGGTTAAAGCTTCAGATAAAATCTTCTTTATGCTTCCTATTGTACCTTATGTTGTTTTTAGTGCCTACGATAAAAGCTTCATGACACCTTCACAGAACAAGATATTCACTGTTCAAGAAGGTACAGTTCTTTCCTTCAAGTCCTTTTACAATGAGTAATACAGCATTCAGAGCTTAATTAAGTTTAATGTAAAAAATATCGTATCTCAAACATTAAGTTCTGAAAGCCAGACACCTCAGTATGAATGTGTTATGCTTTAGTCAGAAAAAGAATGAAAAAAATTGACAGTCCGAATTACATCTCAAACTTCCTAAAGGCCTTTCCAAGTTCCCCAAAGTGTCAAACTAGTAATTGTGAAATTTCTGTTCAATGACCCATTAGATGAGAAAACAAAGGATCAAGTATAAATGCTTTTCAGAGCCTTGAGGATTACTGGCAGCAACCCAAAAACAAAAGCAACTTTTTGTCAATAATTTATGGGCTTAAATATGATTTTGAGTAAGTGTCCATTTTTTGTTTAAAGGGCATGCAATGGTTTCTACTTAAAGTTGACTTTGCTTTTACTATAAAAAAGAACAATTGGATGAATACCAAATTGTGGTAGATTATTCAAGAACATAATTGAACAAATCAGTATGGACATGGCATTTTTCATTTATTAAATAACTTGAAGTGTTATCTTAAAGTATATTTTTGTACATATATTTTCCTCAGGAAGTAGTTAATTAATATTCTAATTAAAGAGCATAACACAAAGTCCTTCTAATTAAAACAAAAACATGGATTTGTAGGGAGGGAAACTGCTACTTTGCTTCATCTTTATCTCCTTGATTACTGCACCAAGTAGCACAAGGGCGAAGGAAATAATTCTTTGGACTTTCAAGAACAGTTCAAATCAAATATCAGCCCTGGGATGGTTAGGATTTCTGTGCAAAATGTATCTTGATGATTTACCTGTTTATACATTTTTATATGAACTTCAAAAACAGTAACTGTGTTATTAAGAAATAAATAATTCCAGTTAAGAAAGCAGTGATAAAGACAAACCAAGGTAAGAACAATTGTTCTTGAAAAAATTACTATATGGCTAGGAATCATTGAAAAATGTACAATATGTGGAGAATGTGTTACTCTATTGCTGAGAGCTGACTGATATGGGACTTAAGAGAAGACATGATGTGTATATATCAAATAATATATCCTTCCTTTCTTTCTGGTATAGCACATGGAATACAGAGACATAGCCTCAACTTCAACACAATTCAATTTTGTGCGGAATATCTAAATTCCTCAGTTTAGAGCAGTGATGGCGAACCTGTGGCACGCGGAGCCATATCAGTGGGAACGCGAAGTCAGGTTTGCCAACTTCGAAATGAGCCATTTGCTGACTCCAGAGGGCCTCTGGGGAAGTGGGGAAGGCCATTTTCGCCCTCCCCAGGCTCCTAGAAAGACTCTGAAGCCTGGGGACAGCAAAAAAAACCACGGGATTTCCGGTCAAACTGGAAGTCGGCAAACAGGCCATTTCCTGCTTCTGGAGGACCTCGGGGGGGGGGAGGCCGTTTTTGCACTCCCCAGGCTCCTAGAAAGGCTCTGCAGCTTGGGGAGAGCAAAAAACGGGCCTTCCTCACCCCCTCCGGAGGCTGGAAACAGCCTGTTTCCTGTCTCCCGGTGAGCCTTGAAGGCCTGAAAAATCAGCTGGTTGGCACGTGCATTCGTGCCGGACCTGAGCTCAGGTGCCCACTGATATGGCTCCATGTGCCACTTGTGGCACGCGTGCCATAGGTTCGCCATCACTGTCATAGAACAACTGAGTATTGTTTTAATATACTGAATTTAAAATCCAATAATTATTTCTTGAGAAGGGATCATAATCCAAGTAATAGAATACATAGAGCTTTTAATCTGTTCAAAGACTATGCAACAGTTTTTTGGTATTTCTGTAATTATTTATGTTCTGAGCTAAGAAATAAATAGAAAGATTATTTGTGGCAGAAAGATAATTTCCTTTCAACTAAATCTGTTATTTCATAGGGAAGTGTTATGCTTTTAAGACCCTTGAAAGAAGGGTTTTGGAATGGTTAGGAGTATATAAGAAGCACTTTTTATGAACTGGTGAAGCAGCTGACTCTTTTGCCATGCTTACATGGCTGTATCAAAAGCTGTTCCTTGCTGTGTCTGCATGCATCTCCATGCACAGCCATTTCGCTTTGCATTTTTCCCAGTAAAAGCAAAGTGGCTGTGCTGGAAAACGTTTCTGAAGCAACTGGGTCGGATTGGAAAAAGATATGGATAGCTTAACAATTCAAAAACAGATGGTTTGTAACTGTTCCTGTGCAATGGCAAAGTGATTCCTTTAAAGGATTTGCAAACCCCTACTGTTCATTCCAGGTTTTGTTCTCTGATCTTGTGGGGGTATTGTAAGATTCTATTGGCTGAAATAACTCTCTGCTTGAGCTAGCTGTGAACCTTAAAACACATTCAGAATTTAATGTGGCATACAACAGTGTTCTTGCAAATGTATAGAGATTACACTATGGATAAATTGATGTTGAGAGGGCTCTGCATTCTTGAAGATCACTATGTCATCCTGCTAATTTAAGTTTAAATTGCTACCTCCAAAGTCTTCATATGTGCTTATGAGACTTAGTTACTCCCATCTCATAGCTGTTTTTTTTAATTGATTTATATCCAGTACATGTTATCAATGAAGCTGTTTTTTTAAAACTCTAATGTATCCAAGGCTTTGAATATTTAGCCAGATCCCTAAAGTAGTGGTGAATCTTGGTTGGTTGTTTATATGTATTTATGATAGGAAATTAAAGTTTAATAGATCTGTGAAAATCATTAAGTGTAGAGGTTTGCTGTCTGAATCTTCTTCTTGAAGCTAGCAAAGTGTATAATCAAAAGACTTAGAGCTGCTTTGAGATTCCTAATCAAGGTCTTCAGGGCATGAGTATATACATGGGAAAGACACTTCTGTTGGGACAATCTCTTGGTATTGTTGGAATAAATTTAAAGTTAAGTTTATTTAGGCGTGTATATACATCAGGATTTTTGAACAGAGGACACTAGAGATATGAAAAATATTTCTATTAATTATTATTAATAAACTAATATTCAGAACCTTCCTGCTGGTAAGCATTGAGAATTGTTGAATTGTTGAGATTTTTTTGATACAGTAATTTATTTATTAAGTTTGTTTGCCGCCCATTTTCTCACAAGGTGATTTTATGTGGATTACAACATTACAAACCATAAATATACATGTAAGTGTATAAAATCACATTAAAATTGCAATAAGATACAAGTTATTTTAGTTAATACATAGTTCATAGTTCACATTCTCCCCACAAATTCCATTGTGGACATAAGGAAGGGCTTTTTATGAAATTAGAAGAAGTTGCTTTTTTCTGAAATTAACATATTTGAGATAGTAGAATTGTTCTAAAACATTGCTTGAATTGTTTACTTGCTTCATAGACTTTGATGTTCATAGTATTATAATATGGATATATGAAACAGAAGATTCCATTCATGTTTGATAAAGAATGAAGGAAATTGTTCAAATTGACATGCAGCCTAATGTGAGCTAACAGCTAAGTATAGGTATTTCAATTTAAGCAAAAAAAAAACAAAAAAAACAACAACCACCATAGTAAAACCTCACAAGCCATATTAAGTCAACCTTCTAGTCTGTGTGATTACCTAATAACGTTACAAAAAATGTTTAATCCCATATGTTTAAATGAGCCGTGAGTGGATTATACTAGCTGCAGGTCATGGTAAAGTGATTTATGACCATGCCATTTCTCTATGAGTGTGGTAGAGGTTGTATTTCACACATATGTATAAAACTACACTCTTTTGAGAGAAGCCAACTGATAATGGGTAAACATTCTTGCACTTTGTAGGGTTTTCTTACTACATAATCTTTGTTTGGGGTAGGCTATTCATTGATACCTTTGAATAAAAGGTAATCTAAAAATACCAGGTATGTGAAGTGCTTGTTGTAAATCTGTAATAATAGATTTTTTGAAATGCTGGATATGCATAATACTGATACATATATCATTTTATCCCACCCCACCCCCCGGTAAGTGAAAAATATACTATGGAAGCTGCAATCTGCATGTGAGATCAGAGACTCTCTCTCTCTCTCTCTCTCTCTCTCTCTCTGTCTCTCTCTCTCTCTCTCTCTCTCTCTGCCTCTCTCCCTCTCTCCCTCTCCCTCTCTATTTCCCTCTCCCCCCCATGTGATTTCTGACCTTACTTTTGAAAGACCATCTTTGTGAAACTTAACAATTTAATACTTAAATTAGCATGTTTGGGCTTTTAGAAAGGCAAAGCTTTCCATAATCAGCTGAAGAAAAAGGGTAAAATGGTTATATGTTCTAACCTCTGTCTTGTCATAGATAATTGTTTTTCTGTGGTATAAATAGCAACCTATGATTCCCAAATCCCCTTTTGTGGTCCTTGAAAGCACAAACTAACTATGATTGTTGAGAACTGATGCTATGTTGTAACTGCAGTTATACCATATAGATAGATCTCAAGTAAATAATGAAATGGAATCCATAAAGCTCAAATTTAACTCCTCCCAAATTTGTCATGTACTCCTACTTACTTTGTGGTTTTAGCCACCAATGGCTTATTCACTGTTGATCTATGAAATACAGTTATAAAAGCGGAAAAGTCTTGTTTTTCTTGCCCTTAGGAGTTCTGAACATGTTGTTTCTCATCTCTGGAATATCATAGAATACATAACCATGCAATAGTGAGGAATTCAACATTTCTTATTCAAAATTGCCTAAAAGGTGATGTCATCATCTAATTAATTAATGGTATTTGGAACGAGACACCCATGTTTATCATTTAACATTGTTATTATGTGCTTCATTGTGACTCTTTCATGGAGTTTTTAAATAGTAAGGCTGATTTCATAAGACATTGATATATGAAGGCATTGATAGGTGTTAAATGGGACAGAAATCTGGTAAAGAAAGCCAGTGATTTAGAAATTTATTTTTCACTTTTCCTTTCCAAGGATAAACATCTGAAACTGCCTTCTACTACACCCTAAGAGTCTGGTAAAAAGCAGGGATTAGAGCTTGCCACGAAGAGGATCTGCTGTACCTTTACCTTGGCATCTACATATATTTGATGCAGTTGAACACTGGCTTTCCTTATGCTAAAGAAGACCATTCCAGTGTAGTGCAGACCAATTTGCTTCTCATGGTGACTTTTCTTAGGACTTTTCTAGCCCTGAAGTATTTTTAACAGGATATACCAAGGATAGAATCTGGGGTGTTCTTCACACAAAGCGTATGCTCTCCTATTAAAGTATGACCTCTCCCAAAGATGCTGTTTCTATGGAGATTTGAAACTTGTCCATTGTGTCTCATGTTCTCTGAAATTGTTCATACACACTGTGCAATCCCTAAGCCTCTACAACAGTTTGGAGGAGGCACAGAGTCAGAGAAATGTGGTAAAAAAATCCACCTTCCTGCTTTTTCAATAGGGCCTGCAACTCCATTTTCCAGAAAGACGTGTCATGTTTAAAAACAAGGTCTTTTAGCACTCAGCGTACCACAGGATGCTTTTCAATTGACTGAATATCCCTTGGGAGCAGCCTGATGACATTAAAACAAAAACCATTGATCATCTGATGGTCTGTATAGGCTTGGTATTGCCCAGGTTATAGATTTTCACCATTTATAGCTTTCTGAGCTTTTTTCCACTTGAGAAGCCCTGTTGTAGATTGTAGTGATAGAAATAAAATTCTCCACACACCTTCCAAAGTCATATAATGAAAACCAGTGCATCAAGTTTCCCAGTAGAATTATCCTTCTGTAGCTCTATCGGTTTTTAACCAAAACATAATTACTATTTTTAAAAAGCCCAATCTTCTTCTCAGGGTATGCGTTATGAGGAAATGGGCTTTTCGTCTGTGAGCAAACAGTATATTTAATTATGATTTCCCCTTCCCTGATCCAATCTTGCTACTCACTTAGGCATTTTTTTTCTAGCCCCCGTTTTTAAAAGAAAGCAGCTGATAAAACATTGAACCAATGATTTAATTTTTTTTAATTGTATGGCTTCAATTGGGTTATCTGCCTATCTTGTTTGTGAAATTTTGTGCTGTCTTTGCTGCTCAGGCTGTGACTCCCCAATCTTCCGCAGTTCTATTTCCATATTCCTGCATGCTTGTTCTTTGTTAATCACTTGGCAAGCGCTTATTTGAATATTAAAAATTTCTTTAATCATCAAAGGCAGGAGCACAGCTTCATGAATATTCATATTTTTTCTCCTCAGACTGGATTCTAGTTCATTACCCTGCAGTAAAGCCAAACAGTCATCAATCGCACTCATTACTGCCGCTGGCGTTTTGATTGGCTGCCTGCTGTTGGTAGCTTTCTCCCCCCCCCTCCAGCTTTTCTGTCGTGTACCTGCCAACAACAACAACAAGGAAAAAAAGCACCCACCCAACAAAACAAGATTTTTGGGGGGTTGAAAATCAACTTCACAAACTTGTCATAAAGTCTTCATCACTTCTCTCCTCCCCAATTACCCTCTTTTATTTTAAATTCAAAGCGCTTTTTTTTTCAATAAAAGGAGAAACTTGAGCTTCAGAGATGAATATTTGTCAAGAGAGTTGACGTAAGTTTCATTTGCATAATGACTTTGTACTTCTGCATTAATAAAATTTGCATATGAAGCCACGTTAATTACTCCTGATCATGCTTTTTGCATTCATGCATAGTAATTTTCTCTGACTTGTGAGAATTAATGTCTTGGCATGGGGGGGGGGTGGGATAGACAGGGGGAGGCAGTAAGGGGACTATCAGGTTTCCATGCCAGTGTCCCTCACTTTCAGCCTCTCTTTCCTGTTCTCAACATTTCTTGTTTGATCTATGACTCATTTATACGAAATCAGTAGGAATTCTGGATGTAAAGAAATGCATTTTTAGAATAAATCCTTGCTTGCTTTAAAAAAAAAAGCAAGCAGGTTTAAATGGGCTGTTAGAAATCAGTTGCTACGTGATCCTGCACATTAAAAAAAAAACCTTGCTACCTATGCATTTTGATTAGAGATTTTGGCTGGTGCATTGGTGAACATTCAAGCTCTTTTGGTTATCTTTCAGCATGTTGTATGTGTACTTGTTCTTATCTCTTTTTCTGTAAATGTTGTTTTATGTGCATTATGATATATTGACTACCAGCTTCTTTTGTAAAAAATATTTATTTAAATGATTAATAAGAAAGAGTGAATCAGCTAGGTTTTGGAAAGGCTTTATAATATTTCTTTCCTAAATTGATTTGTATATGGAGGCAACTAAAGTCAGTCTAAATATCTATGAATGGTAAAATTCTGTAGCAGTACAACAGTGACTTTGAATCAATATCCATAACAGGCAGTGTTGCTTTAAATTTTGGGCCACATATCTACCCATTAGTATAACAGTATGATTGTTCATAGGTAAAAAAGGCTAGGAATATCAGTAGCCAATACAATTCTTTGAATAGCCTTTTGCCTGCTATTGTCTTGTAACACAAAGACACACAGGATTTAGAGCATCTTTTGTTTCAATAGCATCCAAATGCTTTGCACATGAAATCCAAACTCACCCCCCCCCCCAATGTAATTTCAAATTCTCAATCTTTGCTTTTGCTTCTGTATTTACAGTGGAGAGATGTTAAATTAACTAACGGATAGATTGATTTTATATTCATATGTGACAACAGCAGCTTCACATCCCAGTTTAGTTGACAGATATACCTAAATTTTGTTGAGAGCCATAGTCTTCTTGTTTTGACTGGGAACATATGTTGTATGCTAGTTCCATGGGACTTAGGATAATTGTGGCTGTCTTTTATGTATGCATATTTTTTTTCTAAACAGTATACATGTATATCAGTTATGAAGGTCTACATAATATATAAGTTTGTGCATTTTGTTTCTAATATCTATGAAGCAGTTTGCAATTCTTCAGTAAAAAAACAGTTTAACTTGAAAAATTGTGTGAGGTTTGCAAATTTCTGAGGGAGATGGGATGAAAAGAAATAGGCAATATGATCAATAAATAAATAATTTTGTGTACAGCTTATACAAAAAGAAAATGGTCATGTTTCCACTATAAAAATCAGGAGACTCTTAAAAGTAGCTTACTCAGGCAATCAAAGGCAAAGGAAAAAGAGTGAGTGCAAAAATTGTGTTCTTGCACAGGTTTCTGTTTGGTTTATTTAAAAAAAATGTGGGTACAGTTATGCACTAGCAGTGTTTTCCCACAGATCTTAGATACAGATGAAAATAAATGAGGAACATACCTTAAATGTGGCAACCCAAGCCTTTTGTGTATGTTTTAAATTTTATTTGGATTTTGTGGTTTGATTTTCTTTGACTGCTCTCGCTTTCTTTTTGTGTGCGTATATGTAGCTTATGTGATGAGACAGGAAGTATAAAAAAATATCTTAGATGTGTTTGGTATTCATCAGTGTCTACAGTCTCCAACCCAAAGTTCCCATCTGCAGTAACGATATTTAATCTAGGCCAAGAAACTATTTGTTTCATACTCATTTGCATTGGGGATGATTGCTGGATGACAGGGTAAAGGTAAAAGCGAATTTGATTACTGTTAATTGTTCTATTTTGAAAAATCCAGCTTATTTTGCTGTGAAGTGGATACTTTTAGTAGGTGAAATAAACTGCTCCAGAGACCTGTGGGCTTTATAGAGATTTCCCCCCCTCTGTTTCCCTAATGGCCATACAGGAAAATCAAAGTACCCGAGAGATTACATGTTCAAAAGCAGACTTAAATTCAAGCCATACTTACTGGCATTCTTCCATGAAAAGCAGAGGGGGTGCACTTTTTGAACATTCTTGATAGCTTCTGATATGGAGAATCCAGTTCCAAGTTTTGTTTCACTATAGGAAAGATAAAAATGAAAACTCACATTAGTATCGAACCTGGTTCTTCTGTTGTGCTACTTCAAAAATTGGTATAGCATGTTAACTAAAATTTAATGATACCATTTGGTCTAAAGAATATACGAATATGTAAAATAGATAAGTGTATTTTATATTCTAATATATCCCCTGTGGAATAAATCTGTTTTCCATCTACAAGAGAATCCTCTGGTATTTGGGTTTTTTTCATTTAATAAGACAGAAAGTATTAGTAAAATGTTACTTCACATGTTTCAGGTACGCAGTATTATATTACCTTGGTTTAATATTTTCATATTAATTATGATTCTATTACTGTGTTTATAATATATATGTGCTTTAAACTAGAGAGCATATATCTTTGAAAAATGGAAAAAGAATGAAAATAACAGTGGTGGTGATGATAAGAATAAGCAGTCCTAGTGTTAAATATAATTTTCTTAGCTGAGCAAACCTTATTCTCTGTTTTTAATTAATATGCATTGACAGTTTGCTTTTATTTATTTTTTCCAATACATAATATATATGAACATTAAGGGAAAGGGCAGAATTTTAAATTTTAAATCGAATTATTGTAAAAAACATTACTTAGCTTTTAAAGCTGGCTTAATAGGACTACAGTAGATCAAATTCTAAGGCAAATTTTTGTTTGTGATTGGCAAAGTCCAATAACATTAATCAGGAAGACAAATTATAATCTGGAATTTACTGTTATAATTAGGCAAACGAAGGGGGTGGTTTAATTACCTACAGTTGTTTTCATGGCTGTTTTAATGTCTTAATTGTTATTGCTTGT
>JANHFT010003445.1:41779-66423 GCA_032467955.1 Pseudoxenodon macrops
AGTCCAATCGGAAGACAGGACAAAGTTAACCCATTCTGGAGGCTACCTCAACCCTACGAGAAGGAGCGTATCAGGTAGGACCAACGCCCCATTTCCCAGAGACAGAGTAGACCAAGTTCTCTGGAGAGAGCAAGTAGTTTGCAGCCACCAGAGGGCAATAGGGATTCCATATCTCTTCAAGATTTCCTTTTGCAAATTTCCAGCTCAGTTTTATGGGGCCAGGTTCCTGAATGACAGAATGTGCCCAAAGGCTCAGATAGAGCCAGTTCAGGTTCAAACAGGGGGCCTTCAGCATCGTTCATCCCCACAGTAGTGGGTTTGCGCACAGAACCAGACCAGGCTTCCCCCTTGCCTGATAACATTCAACATATTATAGCTGAGGCTATTAAACACGGAATTTCCTCTGGCCTTAGGAAGCGCAGGAGATCACATTCTGAGGAATCAGCAGAGTTTGTGGACAGATCTATAAGGGGGCAAAATATTTTGCCTCAATCACCAGATCCACTTTTTCCTGTCCCTTCATTGGGGGGTCATTTATCCCCCACACGCGAAGTGGAGCACAGGGAATTTGAGCTCTCTGAGGACGAAGGTCTACCAGTCGACCAGCCCAACTTTTCCGGGATTTTTCCTGCCAACCTTTTTTCATCTTTACTGCATAAGGCTATTGCTGCAGCTCAACTAGGCACTCACGGTGAGCAACCCCAGACATCTAGCGCCCCTAATCTAATATATCCGCTCTTTGCAGAAGAGAATCTCCACGCAGACAGGAGGTCCCCCCTTTTCCACCCTTATTCGTGGACGTAGTCAACAGACGATGGACCGCCCCAGGATCGACTCCCATGTCTTCCTCCTCAGACAAAAGGTTCTTCAATGTTGGGCCTGACTTAGCCAATTTGCTCCAGACACTGTTGCTGGATGCACCGGTGGCAGCACTATCAGCATCTTTGAATATACCAGGTGACCAGAGGAAGGCCTCAGACCTGATGACAAACATTCAGACAAGTCACTCAAGTGGGTACATCAGGCAGCCTTCTGGGTGGTCCGTTCTGCTACTGCTTCTTTCTTCAATAGGATAATGTTGCTTTGGCTCCATCAATTGCAGGAAAAGATGCCACCTTCGGACTCAAGATTGCAAAAAGATCTCAACAAAATCATAGCAGCAATACAGTTTTCTGCGGTTGCCACCCTTCACTCAACTCCTTTCGCATCCAGGTCCATTGCATCTTCAGTCGCAGCCAGGAGGCTTCTTTGGTTATAGCAGTGGCAAGCTGACACTCGTCACAAGTGGCGTCTGGCATCGGCTCCCATTAAAGGAGGGAAGCTTTTTGGAGAGGTTTTAGAGCCTCTGCTGGTGGAGACCAAATTATAGACCTCCATGTTATAATACATGTCTATCCCTCAAAACCTGTTTAGAAGCTTCCTGTCACTAACAATATCCAAAAGCATGTAATAACCAGGATCAGGTTCCTATTTCTAACATTCACGAAGCCAATCAAGACACTTTCTCAGTTAAAATTATAATTTAAATAATTTTGGGTGATTTCTGAAATAAAATACTAGCCCTTTGAATCCTTCAGCAAAGGTATTGTGTAGAAAATTGCTGTAGAAGGGAAATCTGTCTACATTTTCTTTCCTCATATCCCAATATCTTGATTTGACAGTGTTAATACTAATAATGAAAATAGTGAATAGCTTAGATGTTTTTTTTATGATGCATTTTGTTACTTGTTTTTTTGTATTCCCAAATCTTTCTTTCAAAGATTTATATTTTGGGAGGTATATACTAGTGTAGATAGGCATTGTATTTAAATAGTTGGAAATTACAAACACACAGTTTGTAATTTTTTTAACTCCTTTGTCTATAAAATTCATGTGAAATAAGTTGCCAGACTATTATACTTGTAAGCTTATTAAAGAAACTGCAGTTGATTACTACAATAAGTATAATGATTCAAGAGCATCAGGTAATTGTTGGTGGCAGCCAAATACTTAGTTATTGAAAAATGGATACAGCAGCCTGAGCTTTAACTAAAAGTTAACTTCATGGAATATGTCTCTGCGTTGTGCTTTTATTTAATTGCTTAAGTCATTCTGATGACTGCCAAGAGAGCAAGAGGGAAAGCATTTCCAGCACACCAGAAACAGAGACTAAATACAGTTCTAAATAACAGATGATTTCTAGATATGTGTGTATGTGTTTTAAATGAATAATACAGTTTGAGGGTAAAATGCTTCTTTCCAGCTATTAGCAACAAAGAAAGGTTATGTTCTGTATAGACTTAACATGGGATATATAATGCAGAAATGAAACATGTAGAATACATTGTTGGCTGCAGCTCAAGTAGCGACAAAGCCACAATGGGCCATAAATGCTTTATTCTGGGAGTTTGATTCCTGGCACTTGTATGAAGTTGCTTCAGCTATGAGTTGTGGCAGTTTGTGTTAGTGTGCTGGGCCTGGTTCAGTAGTAACTTGGCAAGCAGCTCCCCCCTTTTTTCTCTTGGTGAGCTGGATTAGGATGGCCATAAACAGTAATCCCCTTTCAATCTGATTCCTAAAAACATGCCCTGTAGCTCTGGCAATGTCTGCTGGTGCTCCTTCCTAATGCCTATAAGATGACTTATCCTCTCCTATCACTCTTCCATTTTTGGTTTCTTCATAACAGCAAGAATGTTGCTGAGAACTCTTACAGGGTTATTATGACAGGTTATTTCCTGCGTACAAATCTATTTTATCAGAAGTGGTGTTTTTGACCTGGTAAATTATGGTCAGAGCAGCTCTTGAGAGTGGGCAAAAATACATAAACTATCAAGAAGATTTTAGCAACTCACAGTTATTTAGTACACTATTGGAAAATGTCTGTCTAAATATAATTTTTTTGTATCACTATTTTGGTTTTTAGGACAAACAAAACAACAGTATTAATTTATATTTGTATGGAACAACTGGCATGTTCTTTTTAAAGCACATTTCTTTTGCTGCTTGGCGCTTCCAGAAATAAATCACACATTTTTGGAGACTGACAGAAGTTTGTTAGGATAGGATGCTGGCCATTTTGCCACATGAGACGTAGCTAAACTCTACCTGTAATCTTTTTTTTATACTATGGGGAGATTAAAAAAGAAAGAAAAAACCCAATAAAGAACTAATAATCTAGTCACAGATAGATTAAGATACTAATGACTCTGTAGAGGTATTCCTCAAATTGAGACTGTAATGAGCCTGCCCATTATGCTCATAAATTGTAATGGTAATAAAACATGACTGGCCTGATTTTTGTGGTGGTTGTTAATCAAACATGGTAGTTGTAAGCGTGAATGCCACAGTCAAGTGAACACTGTGGTTATTAAGGGAATCCATGGTTTTGCTGTGGTGCAGTTTTGCCAAAAAACAGAAGTGTTAGTTTTATGCAAATTTGTTGTAACTGCAGAATGCTGCAAATGGCTGTAAAAGTGGCTATGTTGCCAAGCGCCAGAAGTGCGGTTACATAATATAAGGCCATTTTTTCAGGTCAGTCATAACTTCGAACAGTTGTTAAGCGACCAGTCGTAAATCAATCATAGTGCACATCTATCAATGTCTTGAGAGTTACTGAGGAAGAATAAAAATGACACCAAAATAATTGCTTACGTATTTTATATTCTCTTCCTTTGAGAAGATCTGGCATAGGCAAAGAAAATATTTCCTAAGTGAACATACAGATAAAAAGACAATCTCGCAGACAAACCAAATAAAATAAGGATGCTCAAAATTTATCATCTAGATCAGAGATTCTCTAATTATGCTTTTCGTAGTCAAGTTTTGTCTTTGGTATTATGACTGCAGCTTTTATTCATTCACTTATTTATATAGTTATTCTACTACTAAACTTCTCATAGGAAAGGCCTTAGTGGAGAGAGAAGCCTTTCTACTGACTACCGTCTTTTTCTGCCCTGTGAGTTGTGCAATGGGCAGAAGGAATAACCTTGAGAAACAGGAGGAAGACCCATAACCAGGGCAGTGACTAGATCAGGGGTCTGCAACCTTAAGCACTCAAAGAGCCATTTGGACCAGTTTCCCATAGAAAAGAAAACACTGGGAGCCAAAAAACCTGGGCGGGCGTGGCCAACTCAACGTCACTCACTTCCACCAGTCACATGACCCCCCT
The DNA here is from genome assembly GCA_032467955.1 of Pseudoxenodon macrops. NCBI lineage: Eukaryota > Metazoa > Chordata > Lepidosauria > Squamata > Pseudoxenodontidae > Pseudoxenodon > Pseudoxenodon macrops. The sequence continues at coordinate 45,927 of JANHFT010003445.1, forward strand.
AGCCACGCCTACCCAGCCAGTAATTAGGACAGAGAACCTGTTAAAAAATACCAGGAACCGCAAAACCCTTTTGACATCTCTCTCTCTCTCTCTCTACCTCCCACTCTCTCCCCTCCCCTCTCTGTATTTTTCTATGTCTCTCTCTCTCCCCCTCTCTCTGTCTCTGATCCAGCCGCTTCTCCATCCCCTGCCATCACCCTTACCTTCTCAGGCCAGACGTGGAGTGAGTGGGATGAGTGGGGGAGGGGAGGGGCCTGCCAATTGTGGGATCACCCAACAGGGAGCCACAGCAGAGGGCCCAAAGAGCTGCAAGCGGCTCCGGAGCTGCATGTTGCTGACACCCGGACTAGATAAAACAAATCTGAGTCCAGGCTAGAGATGTAAACTAAGAAAGCATATCAGAAAGGATTCTCCATAGTTCTCAGGATGATAAAGAGAGATGTGCATTCAAACTTGCAAGATTCTTTTACTATAACTTTATAATACAAGTAGTATTTGCATGGATGTTTTCCTAGTTTGGTCTATCTTGAAAGGCTGACATCAATTGCACAATCTCAAGGCACTTCCTCCTCCCTCCCATTATCTTCCTGAACACAAGGGAGTGTATTTTCTGAGATGCTTATTCACATTATAGTTATAGGCATGGACTCAGATTTCCCCCCCCTAATGGTTAGTTTGGTTGTGGCTTTTTATTCAGTTCCTCAAGGTTATTCTCCTTCCTTCCATTACAGTTTGTTAAGCAAATATGTACTGTAGGTCATGCCAGTCCTACATTGCTCCTGTTCTCCATCTCTGCTTTCAAACATCGGTACCACTGACAGATTTTTCTATTGTTTTTTCCTCAGGGCCGTCCAGGCCTGCAAAGCTGCCGGCGGCCTCCATAACTGCCTCCTCCCACCCTCATGCATCAGTGATCGCACCGCCACCTCTCCGTGCTCTAACCTCAGTCCCGCCCTGCCTGAGCCTGCCCTGCTGTGGTGCGCGCGCAATCTCAGTTGGCGGGTCTCAGAGTGAGACATCAGGCACATTTGGATGTCATTGTCAGTTGTCAGGTAACAGAAACATTTTATTTTTGCTCTCTGAAGATCAGCTGCCAACGTGATATAACTCTGGAAGCCTCAGGTCCATTTGGATGCAAGGACAGAGCTAGGGCACTAGAAATCTTCCTTATCATTGCTGAGACAGGAATTGGTCTTGTTTTGCAGGGGGTGTGGGCTAGTTGATCTCAGATGTTGCCACCAACAATGGGGCTGATGGTTTGTTTATACTGTATTGTGATCAAATGTCTTGAGAATCCTCATACAAATTTGATACTCTGATATCAAGATTTCATCTCTCTGGGCTGTTTATGCTAAACTTAATTGGATAACAGTTAGCATCTGAAGTCTTTCTTCCTGATGATTTGTGTTCTTCAGATCTCATTGGAACATGGCATACTTGTGGTCCGCACACTTTCCCTCCACTGCTATAAAAGCCTCTCATTAATTTTGTCTTTGTTCCATCACTGACTGGTATGGAAAGCAATGAAAGGAAACCAATCTTTATGGAAAAGACTTTGTAAATATTGAATACCACTGAAAAAGTAGTCCACTAATTTTACCCAGATTTGGCCAACACCCAAAGGAAGTTCAATGGGAGAAGTTCAATAGCTGGTGATGACCCATTGGAGTCCCTATCTTAGGATACAGTGAAGCAAAACAGGAATATCTTTATGAAGTGCATAATTTAACAATGATATCCACTGCTCCAGCATTTGATGGCTGCTGGCTTTCATGACTACTAATTGGAAGGGCTGTAAGCAAGGTCTATGCAGAGGTAACATGTCTTTGAATATTAACTGCTGGGAGAAAATAAATGTTGCCCTCAAGTTTGATTGGGCATAGTGGGAACCAGAATATTAAATGAAATTAATCTCTAGGCTCATCTTTAGCCCTTAAATAGCAAAGGAAAAATCAGACTGAATTATGGAAGAAAAATTATTCTTCTAAAATTTAATTTATTGCTTGAAGTTTGTCAAATCTTTGATTATGCTATAAATGAAGTTTGAATAATGCCTTTTTGAGAAGTTCTCGTTTTCTTCTTGTAATATACTAAGGCTACCATTAATAAGAAAATCCTTCCAGAAGATCAGAATTTGATTTACTTCTACTACAAATATTCATAATATAAGCAACAAAAATATACTATCTAATAAAGAGATGGACATACAAAAGAAAAAAAGTAACAATTTTATACGGAGAAATAAATGTAAAGAAAAAGAAAAAAAGGTGAGAAATGCAACAAACAATAAATTCTACACATTAGAATTCTACACATTAGAATTCTACATATGTACAATTTTACATAAATAAGTTGAAGGGATTTCTTTCATGTTTTAACACTCTTTCATACCACTGTAGCTAGCATTCATTTATTGCAGCAAGTTAGCCACACATATTGTCTAAGGCTTATGGTGCTTATTATTGCAATTGTACATTTTTATTTCTTTGGCATAGACTGATTTGTGAGGCATAAAAGTCCTTGCCCTAAACTACTTATAATATAAAATATATTTTTCCCAGTAGGCCTCTGAACATGAAAAAATATTGTTTTTTCTTTTGAGAAGTGGTAATGTTTAAATATTGTTCAGTATGTTTGAATTGTCTGATGCATGTAACCAAATAACAATGATATGCTGCTAGTGTGGATGATGTTAGCTTGAATAAATGTGAGAATTTTTTTTCTTGTAGAGTTGGCTGGTTTAAAATTTAAGATAAAGCAAGTTGTGTAGTTCTAGGCCACATATAGCTTAGTTATTACTTTCCAAGGTTAATATTCATTTATTGGTTTCTTATGACCTGAATGCATCCTTGTAATATTCATAAGACCTTCATAAAGGAAATAGTAACCTAATTTTTCCATATTTTTATATGTGAATAAATGATGCTGTCATAGCATTTTAGAAAAACAATCCATATTCAGTGAAAGGGATTACATAGGGGAAGTAGTTCGATAAAAGATTTGAAGTACACTTTAGGTTTTAAATACAGGAAATTTGTTTTATTTTAATATCTGTAACATGCATCTCTCCGCATCTAACAAAACATGCAAAATAATAGTAATTTAAAAATATATACTGACAATATAAAATAGTGCATTAAAAAGAGAACAAGAATTTAACACACTATCTCAAGAATGTTAAAATAAAATTCGTAGAAAAAGTAAAGACTTGAAGCATAGGTAGAATACAATGAAGGAGATAATTTTTGGGGCTTCAAAGTTCTAAAAATAAGTCTTAAAGTCTGATGCCACCAAACATTCTCCAGAAAACAAAGATATGGACCGGAATGTCACAATAATTAACTTTAAAAGTTGGTAGGCTTACATCTGACTTACAAGTAACTTGCTTTGTTCCAAAGCATTAAGGCCTTGAAAAGTAATAATTAACATCTTGCGATTCTTTTAAAAACACACCAGTCAAGAGCAAGTACCCTTGATACTATAAATATTCCATAACAAATATGGATGTCTTCCACTAAAAGGATCTGTTTTAGAGAGTCTCATTTAGGTGGGAAGACAGTGGTAGAAAAACTCTCTTGTTTGCATGTGCAAGATCTGAAAGTACAAGGTGAGAAAATGAATGTGATAAAAAAGGTCAGTGACAAACACTGATTACATATCCTTAACTCTACCATTTATTTGAATGATGTGCTTGGTTTATTTGAATGAAAAGTTTTGCAGTTAACATTGTTAATGTTTTCCCAGTGTATATTTGTTTCTATGCAATTTACTTAGCGTAATATAAATATGAGCCCATATAGAAAATTTGCCAGGCAAATACTACCCTGTTTCCCTGAAAATAAGACCTCCCCGGATAATAAGCCCAATCAGGCTTTTAACGCATGCACTAAAATAAGCCGTCCCCAGAAAATAAGTCCTCCCCAAAACATAGCAGCAACAGCCATGACGTGACCTTGCTCACCGCCTCCTGCACCTCAAAAATAATAAGACCTCCCCGAAAATAAGGCCAAGCACTTATTTCGGGGGTCAAAAAAAATAAGACCCTGTCTTATTTTCGGGGAAACACGGGTATTATTTTCGCATACTTGTGATAAGTAGATAAGAAAAAGTAAAGTACCCAGAAAGAACATTGCACCTTTGTATATTCACTCCTATATTGTTGGACACCTAACTTTTGGACTGATTTAAATGAAAAAGTTATGCCAATTTAAATTGTGGGACAATCTGATACTATGGCATCTCAACCTGAAGTAATCTTTTAGTATCATGCCACACACACGTGTTTATAAAAGCAGTCATTACAGTTTTATTTATTTGTTAAATCTATATGCCACTAATTTGATTCCAGTACAGTCATATAAGCTGCTTTATCACTGCTCTAAAGACTATTTGTTCTGAAAAAATACTTATTTCAAATCAGGTTTTGAGTACACATGTAATCAAGGGACATGTAATCAAGCATTGCATTCAAAATGAGCCAGATATTTTCAGGCACAATGGAAAGTACATAGAGTCCTTGAGTATTTGCTTTTTAGCAGTTGGTGCATCACCTAGCTGTAGTTCTGTTTTAGATTGGATACTGCAACTTTATCTTGGGACACATATATTCATCTTTATCCATAGTGATATTTTTCTATGAAGGTAGTTAACACTTATGCTAGACTTCTTGACTGATGAAAGTCCATCACATCTTAGTGCTCTTAATGGTTAAAAGTAAAATTATCTAGGGGAATTTTTGGGTGGCTTTGAAATAAAGGGGATAAGAAATTAAATTTCCATATATCATTATTAAAGTTTTTATCTAAGAGAACGAAGAGTTATTTTTATCTATCGTCATCCTTTTCATTCTCTCCACTTTTATTCCATAGCTTTCGCTTTTATGCCGGCAACTGTGACAAAGTTTAAAATCATAAATTTACCTTTATGTATACAGTTTCATAGCATCCATGTACATATGCATAAACTGTCCACATGCTTTTGTGCTACACAAAATAGTCATTTCAGTCCTACCGTGTTTTCCTGAAAATAAGACCCTGTCTTATATTTTTTTGAACCCCAGAATAAGCTCTTGGCCTTATTTTCGGGAAGGTCTTATTATTTTGAGGCACGTGGATCAAGACAGGGCTCCTCTTGCTTTCTTACTTGATGTCCAGCTTTGTCTCCCTAACCTTAACCAGAGGAAATGGCGGGGACCAGCTGCGCATGCATTTAAATATTTTCAGGGAGGGCTTATTTTTTAGGTATGGCTTATTATCTGGCTTATTTTCGGGGAAACATGGTAGAATCTAAAAAAGCACAACACTCTATTCCCTAGTAGTAGCATTTACATGAAAGAACTCTCCTTATGCTAATACTACTGCTGTTAGCTTTTCTTGAAGGAAAAGTGTGTGTATCTGGGCTTGGAGAAATATTCTAGGTTTTTAGGCCATTTACTTCCTCACATTTATTATTATAGTATTATATACAAAAAGTGTACATGTTTACTTTTGCTACTCTTGTCCTATGAATATTTTTCTCCTAGCAATTGTGTTTTCCTGAAATGTTATTTTGCCCTCTTGGAACAAGGTGAAGGAAAGGGAATGGGGAAAAGGAAAGGAGCAATCTTGCAGATCAGATCACATTTGGTAATTCACAGTTTGCACATCTTGCAGTTGTCCCACAACTGAAACAATCTTTCCTACTGGGTTTTCCAGCTGGGTAAGTAATACTCCCTACAAGGCCAGTGAGAAGGTGTGTGTGCTTTTCTGATCAAACAGGTGTACATACAAGTTATAAACTGCTCAGCACCTGACCTCTAGAAACCCTGTATATAGATATTTATAAATACTTGCTCTGTTTTTTGTCCATAGGCTCAGGATAACAGCTGTCTGAATAAATATGGTCTTATTCCTCCCTTTTAGTTGTTATTCAGCACAAAATTAACTAATAGCTTTTTATTACTTGGATATCTAATTTAATTTGTATGCAAACTCTGATGGTCCTTCTGTGTTGTATTATAATTTGATCCATATGTTTGTTATGGATTTTTGTATCCCTTTAAGCCACCTTGAGTCTCCATGTATGAGTAGGCAGCAATATAAATTTTCTAAACAACAACACAAATAATAAATCAAGGGACAGTTCTTGCCCTTTCTCCAGAAATTCCTTCATGGTTTTACCATTTTTCTGAGTAGAAATCATGGGCTTTTCTGTTCTAACCATTTGGTTCTCATGTAGGCTACTTATGACAGCTCACATCCAAGTCCATTCCCTAACATGTTGCTTTGAAATATCTGCACACATCTCCATTGCCATGTCCTTTTGCTTTCATTGGGAGGTTTCTCCCTGCTGAATTGTACTCTGTTGAAATATTGTAGTGTCTTTTTCATTAGAAGCTGGAAGGGAATCACAGAATTCTCAGTCTTGTATCATTTCTGTTTTGATTAGCTTTTTCTGAATAGTAGGAAGTTGAAGGAAGTAATTCTGATAGAACTATTTACGTTCAATGAAGGCAACTAGACTTGGAAGTATTTATAGAAAACCCAGTCTTCCAGGTGGTATGTATACACAAATAGACACACACATGTGGGCACACAGTTTAGCAAAATTCATAACCTTTCTGTTTTGTTTTTCTGTGTCTTTTAACATATCTACTGCACTTCAGTGGTTTCCTTGTATATCACTGAATGGATAAACTCCTTATAATACATTAGTACTTACCTTGCTCTATTTTGTGACCACAGAAAAGTTTACATATTTTTCTTTCAACACACACACACACACACACACACTTTTGCTTCGGTCAGAATCTATTGTTGACTTTTTTAAAGAACGTATAATACATTAAACGTTAGAAGTGCATTGATACCAGTAAGGGAGTTCTTGTGGCCATGTGATCCTAACCTGTCTACAGAGGCATTCATTTCAGTGGAGGGTACACAATATGGAGAGCAGTGAGCTGGACAGTTTTTATAGACATAGATTAATATATGAAACCATCTAATGCCAGGTCATGATGTGATTTTAATGTCTAGCTTAGCATTGGCGAGGGAGCTCTGTGTATCCACATTGAAAAGCATACTCTTGGCTTTACTTGGCAAGCAAATTTAGATTTGATTTGTAGTAGCTAATTCCATTGGTGAATAGCTATTCCTTTTTTAGTGCTTGGATCAGTGGTGGGATTCAGTTCTTTTACTACCGGTTCTGTGGGCGTGGCTTGGTGGCTTAGCAGGGGAAGGTTACTGCAAAATCTCCATTTCCTCCTGATCAGTTGGGACTCGGGAGGCAGAGAATAGATGTGGGCGGGGCCAGTCAGAGGTGGTAAACTTACTGGTTCTCCGAACTACTCAAAAATTATACCACCAGTTCTCTAGAACTGGTCAGAACCTGCTGAATACCACCTCTGGCTTGGATCTATACTTTTGTACATGGTGGCTTTTTTTGTGATGGCAGTCACAGCACAGCATGATACAGAGGAAGGCCTTGTCTTGTTTTAGTATTCTAGGTTCTTGTTGGCTATACAGATTTTTCTCCATTTTAGAGATATTTGTAGCTATTATATAAGAATTTCCCAAACTGGGAGGTGTACCTCCCTTAGGGAGATGCAGGCAGAGGCATGAAGGGAGGTATGAAGATCTTTATTTTTTTTATGTCTTCATTAAAAATTAAGATTCATTTTATTGTTTTCATTGCTCAGTTGTACTCATTTGGGTGTTTGGATTTTTAGGAGGCAGTAAGAACATTAAGATTAAACTAAAGGAAGGTGTGATGGCAAAAACGCTTAGGAACCTCTACGTTTGAAGAACAATTTTGTGCCTATTTACTCAAGATAGCTTCTCTTTTAAAATAATGACTTATGGTCTAATAAACACAATAAAATAAATAAGTAACAAAGGAAAATAATTAATAAAAATTAACATTTTTGATTTGATATTTGTTCCCTGCTATTTGCTTAGCTAGTTGGTATTCTATGGTATAGTTTAGAAGAAAACATGATTATATAAGATATACCTATAAGAAAATAATGAGATTGAACTGGGGATATATATGCAGGTAGGGATATGGTTAAATAATACTGTAGTTATTTCTCTTTCTGTCTTCTCGTCACTATTATCCTTAAACTCATTTTTGTTAGATTTATACACCAGCCCAGCCAATGAGAAATCTAGATTGGACCACCCTTGCTGGAAGAAAGGAAAAGAAAAAAGTCTGATGCAATTAATACAATCTGTCTAGAAAGCTGCATTATTTCAGAAGCGTTTATGTTAATAATATGGTATGTGTTCTGCACATTTCATAGTGAAACAAGATGCAGACGTTTGTTTCATTCCAGACTGGGTTTATTAAAACCGAGGATCAGTGGGAAAACAAAACAGTAATCAGAGTAGAGAATGCAATCTCATCCACATTTTTTTCATCAAGACTTGAGGAGGACAGATAATAGTACAATTTTTGTGTTTTACCAGTTATATCATTATGCAGACCAGGCACTCTAGAACTGCATTGGAAAATAGTCTGCCCTTCTTCCCCTTACATCCACTTAGGTGACAAAAATGGTAAGAAGAACGTGGGGTATTTATTAAAAAGATATGCAGACAAAGAACTACAAAGGCATATATTGGTAGTACATACAGTATAAACAGAGAGTTTTCCCTACTGAGAAAATACAGCTTTGAATAAGATGAAAACTGCTGAAGTTTTGGGTTTAGTAAACATTATTAATTGATTATGGTGAAATTTATATAATATCTAGTGTGTCATAGTTGCACTATGTAAAATATGTGAACTCCCCTCTTCCCAACTTAGCTTAGACAAAATCAATGCTACGTTTATATGTATTCATTTAATTTGGTCTCATAGGCAAACACATTCAAATGGCTGAGTACAGCCTTGTTTTACATGGTTTTAAAATATAGTTCAGATATGGATGAGTGTAGAAAATACAAACACTGCATACACAAAAGAAACCCCCATAAGGCATTAAGAAAAAAAGTAAAATTTGTTTTGGAGCATTCTTTCTCCCATGTACAGTGATTCTGCTGTTACTAAGTTAACCAAAGTTTTAATTTGAAAAAAGATACTTACCATAAATTGATTCAATCTGGCGAATCATCATTTAGAGAACACATTGGATAAAAATATTAAAAGATGTTAAAAGTACATGTTTGCAGCTTTTAGTCATTTGCTATTGTATATTTATGTGCTCATGTTAAATTACACAGTTATCAGGTAGAAGTAGATCGTATAATCTAAACACTAAGAGAATAAAGCTGCAACAAAGACAATGGGTCCATCAATTAGAGAGTTAACTGGATTTTATTCTAATATCCCAGTCCAAGAGCCTGAACTCTTCAAACATTCCAAATGTAGAACTAAATCAAAGAATTCTGCTTCAAATCCATACAAGATGTTGCTGTCTGTCTCTCTCCCCCCACTTTCTGACATGAGAAGCATTTGGAAGTATAGTTTCTTTCTTTCCTTTTTATAGCTATCTTAAAAAGGAATTTGGATGTTTAGCACAGCTGGTGCTCATTACATTATGCACTATCAATAAAATAACATGTGTAATTAATTTTTAATGCGATGCTCTATGCAGTGCTTTAAAGCAGTTACTGTATGGGGGGAGAACTGACACTGGTCAACAAGCTTCAGAAATATTAAAAGAGAAAGCTCTATTTTTGCATTTTAAAAAAGGTGTGGAAAAGAGACAGTAGCTGTCATCAGCTTGCTGTTCCTGCGCCAGGCATAATAGCCTAGAACATTGCATGTAAAATGCAAGGAGACCTGAAAAACAAAAGTATTTAAATAATAACCTCAGCCAGGGGATACAATAGATGTTTGGCTGAGATTTGTGAGACTATGCTCAAATCCTCACTCTTTTTTATGAAGCTTGCTGTGTGGCCTTGGGCAAGTCTTACGTTTGCTCCAAAAGACTGTTCTCAACACCTTAGAAATGAATTTAATATGGGTAGGATGCAGATATAATGGTTACATTTGCCTAACGTACAAGTCCTTCTTTTATTTTTAATGACCTGAGCTCTACTCAAAGAAACAAAGCCCTAATCAAAAGAGGTAAAGTATCACTGGGACTCAGAAGAAAGTTTTCCCTCTTTTCGTCTACCAATCTATATTAAAACTTAGTTGTGGCTTGTAAATATTAAGCAGGGGAACCCTCTGGGAAAAGACAAATTCAAATTGAAGTCTAAAAGAAAACAAAGAAGGAAGAATTTGGGATTCTTCCAGGAAAACCATTCAAAAATAATATGAGCCTTCGCCTTTTCTTGTGGCTTTTGGTTGGTTACCAACGTTTTTTGCTTCATATTTGGGGAGAGACACCAATTTGAAAGACAGAAAACCAGGAGGACTGGTAAAAGGCCTGAATCGTTTGCTCTGATAATTGACCAAATAATAAACAAATCTATTTGCACTTTTGTTTTCTTCTCTTTCTCTTCTCTATAATTAGAGTGCATGCCCACTTTCAAAAACAAAACCAAATGGGGATTTTCAAGATACCAAGTTGGGGGTAGACAAAAGAAGGGAATATTAGCAAAGGGATTCAACCATCATTCCTGGCAATTCCTACTTTTACCTGGGATCCTGTGCCTTTAAACATTTCATAGAAAGCAATCATTTCCTGGACATGACATTTCTCCATAGTGGAGGGGGAAGATTATCCGGGAATGCGTAGTACTCTGCTTCTCTGCTTGGAGACTGAGTCATCTTTTTGGCCACACCTCCTTCTTTGACTGGTTCCTTCCCAATTCGACTCAGTCTTCCACCAAGTAGAGAAACAGAAATTATTTTCCATTACTGGATTTTCTTCCAAACAGTAAGAATTGAGACTGCTTGAATAATAGAGAGGAAGGGCAAACAGCTAGTGATTGAAGATCACTACTGAGGATCCGGGAGGCTTACCGGTCTGCTGGTAAGCCAGCCCACCGGCTGGGATTCAACCGAAGTCCCTGCCAGTCCCACGTTAAGCAGTGGGGATATTCCCTCAATTTGGGTCACCCCAGGCAATTCTCCTGTGAGGGGGACTCAGTCACTGCCTGGTTTCACCCAGTCAAACTGAAAGTGGCTTGGGCGCTCTGCAGAGAGGAAAAAAGCCGGAGCAAGAATGCTCTTTCGCGAGTCGGATTGCCTCCTCCGCTAATATGCGCCCAGAAAGTCATGGCAGCTGCTGCTCCTGTTGAGCCAGTCTGCCATCCTAAACATCGCAGAAAGCAGCGCTGATCCCAGGGATGGATATTGTGGCAGCTGTTGCGCATCAAGAGCCTGTCTGCCAGCATTTCACGAGGAGACTCTTGGCGTGCTCTGCGCCATTTGAATTGGAGCAACAGTTAAGCCTCTTAACTTCCCCGAATTTCTTTATACAATGCCCAGTGTCAAGAGACACAGCAAAGAGAGGCCTGATGGATTCAGCTACCCAGCATCTACTGGACATTCATGCCATTCACCCGATCCCTCTGGACTAGCAAGGGCAGGGGTTTTATTCCATTCTATTCATGGTCCCAAAAACCTGGTGAGCTGGAGGGCGACCTGGGATCTCAAGAGACTGAACAAATATGTCACGTACAAGCATTTTAAAATACATTCCCTCAATTTTATTCTGCAGGGTATTTGACAGGGAGACTTCCTAACCTTTATTGATTTAACAGAGGCAAACTTACACATTCCAGTCTTGCCAGACAACCATTGTTTCCTTCGCTTCTGTTATGTTGACAGACATTTTCAATATAGGGCCATGCCATTCGGCCTTTTGTCGGCACCCCGGACTTTCACAAAGCTTTTGGCAGCTTTATCTGCCTATCTTAGAGCAATTCCAGTATGGCTGCAGTGCTATCTGGATGACATTTTAATTCAATCCTCTTCCGGCCCTCAGGCCAGGGAGGACCTACGAATAACCATTCAGGTGCTTCAAGAATATGGCTTCTCAATTAATGCTGAGAAGAGCCATTTTTTTCTACCACCAGATTTTTTCACTTGGGGGCAGTTATAGACTCTTCATGCGCATGATATATCTTTCCCCAGAAAGACAATCCAGTCTCCAAGGACTGGCAAAATGCATCATAAACGAAGGAGTACTTTCTCTGGCTCTCCTGTCGCAGCTCCTGGGGAAGATGGTATCATATATAGCCATTGTTCCATGGGCTCGTCTTCACACCAGAACCCTCCAATGGTTTCTCCTGCCTTACCGGAAGTCAGCAGGAGCAACTCGCCAATCAGAGCCTGGGTTCCTCAACAGGTTCTACAGTCACTCAGAGGTTGAGGTCCCAGGCCATCACCAGGGGATGTTCATTCAAAGCACACAGACAACTTACCATCATGACAGATGCCAGCCTTTTTGGCTGGGGGCCCCATTTCCAGTCATTAATAGCTCAGGGACAGTGGAGTCAATCAGACCTGACCCACAACATCAATTGGCTGGAGCTAAGGGCTGTGCATTTGGTGCTAAGGAAATTCCAGGACACTGTATCTGGACATCACATCTTAATCTTGATGGACAATGTATCTGCCAAGGCTCACATAAACTGCCAGGGGAACACCCACTTCAGGTCCCTCATGCAGGAGGCGGAGTCACTGGGCCTATGGAAGAGAGGCACCTTCTGTACCTCGGGACAAACCATATTTCAGGGGTGAGCAATGTACAGGCAGACTGGCTCAGCCGGATCACAGTGGACCAGTCAGAGTGGCGCCTGCACCCAGCATTGTTTCGGGAACTGACAATTTGCTTTGGTTCCACAGTCCTGGACCTTTTTGCCACTCCAGACAACAGCCAGCTGCCCAGGTTCTTTTCCAGGTACCCAGCACCAGGGCAGAGGGAACCAATGCCCTCTGCAGTCCATGGTCCCAGGGACTCATGTATGCCTTTCTATCCTCCCTCTAATTCCAGGAGTGGTCAGGAAGGTACTGGAGGAGAAGGCCCAGATAGTTATGCTGGCCCCAGGAGACCAGGTTTCCCAACCTGGTCAAGCTGTTGGTGGCACAACCCTGGAGGATTCCTCAGACAGAATTTCCCTCAGCCAGGGGGCTTTGGTCCACCTGGACCCACAGTGGCTCCAGCTGACTGCCTGGCATTTGAGTGGAGAGTCCTGAGTCAGGATATTCTCCATAGTGAGTTGAGACAGCCTCCAGGATTGGATAATCTGTCCTCTCAGCTGATTGGACTGAATCTGTATAGTTGAAATCCCTCCCCTGTTACTGAACCTCGTTCGGTGTCACTGGCTCAATCCCTGGAGTTTCTCTAGGATGGACTTGACAGGGCTCTGACACTTAACACCCTATGCAGACAGGTAGCTGCTCTGTCTTCGGTTCTGTCATATGGGGCAAGGGAACCTCTATCCCAGCATCCCTCAGTACGGCGATTCTTCAGAAGAGCAAAAAACTTAAAACCACCTGTGGTACATAGGTACCCCTCATGGGATCTATCCAGGGTGCTACGTGTCCTCACACAGGGCCCCTTTGAGCACTTTAAGAACTATAAGCTTGCACTTTTTGGCATACAGGGTGGCATTTCTGATGGCCATCATATCGGCCAGAAGGATATCAGAGCTAGCTGTCCTCTCAATGAGGGAGGACTTATGCATCTTTCACCCTGACAGGGTGGTGTTGAGACTGGATTCCTCCTTCATTCCCAAGGTGAATTCCTAGTTCCATCGGGCCCAGGAATTGATACTGCCAAACGTCTGCCCGGGCCTACTCATGCCCTTCAGCAGAGGTGGCAACCTTGGATGTCAGGAGAGCTCTCTGCATTTACATTAAGAGAACTGCCTCCTTTCGGAGGACGGAGTCTCTTTTTGTCTGTTTTCAGGCTTCATCCATGGGCACCAAAATCAGTTCATCAACTGTGGGATGGTGGATCCGAGTATGTATAGGTAAGGCCTATGAACTCCAGGGTCTTCTGAGGTCTCAGAATATCACGGCCCATTCCACTAGCAGTGCGGGCATCACAGCAGTGTGGGTGACACAGGCCTCAATAGAGAAGGTCTATAGAGTAGCGAACTGGTCCTCTCCATCTCCATTCATCCGTCATTACAAGCTGGACACCTACGCTTCAATGGAGGCGGCCTTTGTCAGGCGAGTCCTTTATAGGGTCCACACTGAACGGGACTAGTGACCAGACTGCTCCCCACCCACAAGATTGGCCAACTTTGGTAAGTCTATTCCTGGATAATCTTCCCCCTCCACTATGGAGAAGAAGTGTTGGACCTACCTGATATACTCCTTCTCATAGTAGAAGATTATCCAGCCCCACCCTAAGTGACTGTCTGGTCCATAGTACGGGAGGGGCTACTATTTTCACAGGATACAAGTCTTATCATCACTACACCTTTGTCGAACTGGGAAGGAACCAGTCAGAGGAGGAGGTGTGGCCAAAAAGATGACTCGGTCTCCAGGCAGAGAAGCAGAGTACTACCCATTCCTCGATAATCTTCCCCTACTATGAGAAAGAGCATTTCAGGTAGGACCAATGCCCCTTTCCATTACAGGTTGGCCCTCACAGGGGAAGATACACCTGATGGTGCTGTTGTTGTTCCAGGTAGCTATTATAGGTAGAACAAATCTCTCAGGATATAGAATGGGTAACTTGACTTGTTCAGCTGATATATTTACCTTAAACCTCTACTGTACTCCTGGCTTTCCCAAAATTAAAGGGAGGATTTTTTTCCATGATCAAATTGGCACAGGGAAACCATTTAAGGAATTTCAATGAGGAAAGAGGGGCTTATAGAGTAAGGTTAATATACCGTATTTTTCGGAGTATAAGACACACCTCCCCCCCCAAAGAGGATGGAAATGTTGGTGCATCTTATACACCAAATAGAGTCATTTTTGGCCTTCCGACGGCCCGCCCCCGTATCCTATTTTTGCAAAAAAATGGGCCCATTTTTCACAAAAACGGTGTGCGCAGAGGCTTTTGGAGGCCTGCAGAATGCTTCTGGGGGCTGGGGGAAGGCAAAAGTGCATCCGTTTTTTTCGAAAAACAGGCCATTTTTCACAAAAAACTTTTTTTCTTTCTTTCCTCTTCAGAATTTGGGTGCGCCTTATACACCGGTGCGTCTTATAGTCCAAAAATACAGTAGTTTATTATCATTTTACAATGTAAAAAAGTATGATTTTTAAAAATGCTGAAAAAGAATTCACTGCTTCTTTAAGCATGGGCTAATTTGCTTTCTGAAATTTGGGGGAAAAATGCTCACGGGGTAGGGGAGGGATTATTCAGAAACAACATCATCAAACTGTCAGTTTGACATGGCAACAACCTGTTTGAAATTTTGCA
The DNA here is from genome assembly GCA_032467955.1 of Pseudoxenodon macrops. Lineage (NCBI taxonomy): Eukaryota > Metazoa > Chordata > Lepidosauria > Squamata > Pseudoxenodontidae > Pseudoxenodon > Pseudoxenodon macrops. Next base: position 61,186 of record JANHFT010003445.1, read on the forward strand.
CTTAAAAAAAAAGGCTTCATTTTTGAAATAAGTCGAGATCCATATTTTGCAATATGATCCTTTCAGTTCATTTACAAAGTGATATGTGTGTGACTGTTAGAAGTAGCATGAAAAGAATGCTGGCCTGTTTCTCTCTGGCTTATTTTATTTACAGATTTTCTCCCAGATGCATTTCTCTAAATACAGCAGCTCTAAGAAAATGACAGATGAAGCTTTTGCAATTGAACATCATGCCTAAAGACATAGGCAGACCATTATTCTATGCCATTTGGACAAAGATACTTTTAACTATAATATAATACATATAATCAAAGATAGTACTTCTTGAAGATTAAGATATGTGCCAGAAAAATCACATGCTGAAGATTAGTTTCCAGACCATAGATGAAGTAGTCAAATACTTAGGTAAAACGTGGTATATGTCCTTAATCAGAAATTGGACAAGAATTTCCTTTTTTTTAAACAGCAACATCACCTTAGCAACAGGATAAACCACTATGTGTGATTTGTATTGTAAAGTCAGCTGCACTACCTTAATCTTACAACTTTTCATTTTTATTAAATGCAGCCAACCAGCTGAATGTCTTTTTGCAAATACCTCATAAAAAAAATTAAAAATACAGAGGAGAGGAATGTTTGTCTGTTAGTAAATGAACCAACAAGTTGGGGAGTATGGGAACTTCACACATTTGTGATCGGCACAGAGGTTTAGTGCTAGGTTTTTGGATATATGTATGCAATAACAAGGTGTTTCCGGATATTTTCTCATTATATTAATAGAAATACTTCATCTGACATATGTCGAATGATGTTCTTGTTCCATGAATATTATCTCTTTTAGTGCTTTTACTCTGCATTTAATGTGTAGGCATATAGTACTAGTTTATTACTCAGTGTCATTAGAAGGTAGCCAAGGATAGACTTGTGTAAAAATATACTTACAGAATACATTTAGAAATACACAAAACATTTGAATGTGCAGAAATGAACAAACTCACCTTAGAAGTAAACGGAAAAGACGAATCACAATATTATGCGGTATGGGAGATCTGGTACCGATGGATTGATAGTAGAACCAAAAATTAGAAATTTATATATATATAGTTTGATTGGTTAATTAGAATACATATAATATATTGAATGCTGAATGTTATTGTTAATCATATGAAAAATGTCACAGACTTGTTAAATTCACGATAGAGTTTTGTAAAATTAAAGAAAAAAAAGAATCCGCATACAAAAAAGAAAAGAAATTGATAGAACTTTGTAAGGATATGATTAAATATAGAAACAGATGTTAATTGTTGTCAGAATTTAATTCTTGAGTCATAATTAATAAATTGAAAGCTTTGGATAGAGATACAATATTGTCAACATTTTATTGGCTGTTTTGTATCTAGCAGTCTGGCATACTGCTAATGTAGAGAAAGCTAATCATTTAGAAGACAGGGCTGCTCAACTATTTTCAGTGCTATAAATTTGTATTTAGGAACAAAAATTTACAAGGGTAGATTCAGGGGTGGGTTCCTTTTACCTTTCCTATTGGTTTGGGTCTTGTTGGAAGTGTGTGTTTTTCGCGCGAGCTTAGCGAGCGCACACTCCATCGTCACTTCTGGGTAAAAACCCTTTGTGCATGCGCAGAGGGTTGTTTTTTCAGCCGATTTGAGGCCGGAGCACCAATTTTGAGCTGGAGGACCGGTTCGGGAGCATGGCCAGCCGGCTGTCGCTGCTGGTTTGGCAAGCGGGTACAAATTCCCGCTACTGGTTCATCTGAACCGGTCCAAACCGGCAGCAACCCACCACTGGGTAGATTTATATATTTGCCTGTGTGTATGAGTGTATAAAGGTTCTAATAATGTTTTGCATTGCAGTGAATGCCTACATTCTTGATAAGAGGTTATATTTTGTAGTTGTCAAACTATGGTCAGTGGAATTGCTTTCTATTTGATCCCTGTTTTTCTGACAGTGAGAACTTGTCTGACATATGATCTAGTACCTAACACAACAGTTTTGCTTCATCAGTGTTCTGTAACTCTCGGAATTAAAACAAGATTAGATTCAAGGTTATTAATTTGAGAGCAAAGTAGTATGGTAAGTAGGAATTATAGTTATACTAATATCACGTGTCCCACTATTTTGAAAAATTAGCCCAACCCAGAAGTAAGGATTGAATTCCTACTAGGTAGTTTGCCCATTGCTAAAATATAGGCTATTCCCTATGTCCATATATGTAATATTATAAAATGAAGGAGTCTTTGTGGATACTATAGAATACAAGTTTTAGTTCACAAGCAGTCTTCCCATATATATTAAATATGTGAAGATCACATAATTCCTCTGCAGACAATGTGTGCAGTTGTTTGAGAGATGTACTGATAGTGGAATTATTTGGCATATTGACATATTGTAATTTGGTATAAGAGGACTGGGAAATAATGGTTTTCAATAATCAGAAGCAGGAGAGAAAACTGAGTATAGAGAAAGAATGAAAATAAATTGTGCATAACTAACAGGGACAGCATTCTTAGTTACCATATCAAGACATCAAAAGTTAGTCAAAAGTAAATTTGGATAATTTCTTCAGATATTCTGTTTTACTGAGCACATCACAATTGGCTATTTTCAGAACAAGTTAGAAATTACATGATGGGTCTAGCACTGTTGGTCAATCTAGTCTATGGCACATTTTTTACAAAATCAGGGGCGTTTTTGCCTTCCCCCAGCCCTCTGTTTGGGAGGTCTCAGAAGCAATCTGCAGGCCTCCCAAACCCTCTGCGCACCCCGTTTTTGCAAAAAACGGGCCCATTTTTTGCAAAAATGGGATGCAGGGGCAGGGCACAAAGCAGTTATTAATGTAGAATGTTCTTAATATTTTGTGCAGTATTATTAATTCTTTTATAGGTCAATATTTTGAAGACCACTGGTTTGCATCCAGTATAATAAAAATAAGTTACCCCAGAGCTGTCTTAAATCAAAGTGCTTCTTTCAATGTGCCACTATTTTTGTAGCATAGCATTAATGAAATATTGAAAAATAAATATAGGGAAGAAGGGATTTTCTGGTATATCTTGTTAAGCTTATCCAGTTTTGTAAGATCAGAACAACAGTGTTTAGCCTCTTTTTGTCTTCCAAGAAGTGGGAAATGAAAGCCTCAGTGATTCAATATGATCAGTCTTTGACATACGAAACAAGTTTATTTTTATTTTTTTAATGAATTTGTCTAAAAGAATTAGAAGTCTGTGAACTTACAGAAGGTGTGAATATTTGAGATGACAAGGGCATTTGGAAAATGTCCCTAAAACTGCACTTTAAATATTTTAAATCTCTTTCTATATAAATTGTGTGAATCTGTAGTTAAAGAAGGACCAAGTTACACAGTCTATGTAAGTAACACATTTGAGGTTCTATTTTAAAGTCAAATAGAAAGGCTACTGGCTTACACAAATAGTCCATCTGTAAGAGGTAAGATTATTGATGTGTGCCCCCCACTGAGTATTAATGTTCTTGATAGTGGAAGTGAGTTGCATGTAAAATAGATATTTTCATTGCTAGGATTTTCCTTAATAATTTGTGATCTGACCAATCTGAGTTTGTATGTTTCATATTATCCCTGATTTAGAACAACTTGTAATTTGCCAAACCAAATGTAGGCTATCAGCCAAGGAATTCAATAGTTTTTATTGTTGTTTTCCTGGGACTTCAAAAATGGGAGGGAAGCTGAGTTTGTCATAATAAGTATCAGAAATTTCCTTGCACCTGCAAAATGGAAAGAACAACTGCTGGTTGTTCTCTAATATTACCATATTAGAAAGTTATTCATTTATTTATTTAAATAATTGATAAATTGCCTAATTGTTGAAGTAGTTCTGAGTAGTTATAATAAAATCATAATTACACATTAAAAACAAAACAGCCACCACCCTGAATATCAATAAACCATTAATGATAACAGAACAACACTAAACACAAATTTGGGGAGAACGCTAATACATACAAGAAGAGCAACAATAATTGATATCAAATGCAGAGTTACAACCATCCTTCCCCAGGGACTGCTAAACTATCCTAGTTTTTAAGGGTTTCCGGAAAAAAAAAATCAGCATCACTGAATTGTGCAGACTTCAGTGGGCATGTGGTTCCAAAGGGCAGGCCAGCCGCAAATAATACCTGTTTTTGCACTGTATATTTTATTTCAGAGTATAATGTATTCATATTATTTGTAATCCTTTTGGCTGTACAAAGTGTTTTCTAATTTTTATAGTGTACAGTATATTCTCAGATGGAGCTGAGAAGCACCACAAGGTCTTCCAGTGGACTGACTGTTCATTAAATATATTCTATGGCCAAATCCAGTAACCTATCCATTTAATCATGGAGGTTATATTCCTAATAAACAGATTAAAGCACCTTCTTTCTATTTCAGATAAATATATTAATTATATAAGGTCAAATCAGGCTTCGATGAATGTATTAGAAGCTAGTATTTAAGTATTGTGAAATAAATTTAATGATGACTTATAGGATTGAATGAATCGTGATAGTTCTAGCATCCAATTAATTATTTTTATTCACTCTTTAGTTGCAATATTTTTCACAAGAATCAGTTCATAAAGTCAGCTGTCCGTAATGTGTAAAGAAATGAAATCATATAGATCTACTATACTGCATACTACCTATTAAATTACCATCTCTGATGTATATCCAAGCAACAGAGGTTACATTTTACTTGTATGTAATGTGTAAATATATTTCTGAAAATGAACATTTTTAATGAATTTTAATTTTTTTGTGCCATGCATAAAATACCTTTTCATTTTGTAAAAAAAATCCTTTTTTAAGCAACATCCCTGTAATTAAATTATAAGGATACATCCCAATAAATCCAAAGAAGAGATGCAGCTTTCCTTTTAAAACAATTTGACAATAATTATTGGATACTACAAATCTAATTCCTGTAGATCCAAATGAATTTCAGCATAGTGATGTTTTCCTGTATAACATGTAATAACTGCTGTTGGAGGATTCTGGAAGTAAGCTTGATTATTTATCTTCTTATATATTACTTATCTATTATATATACAGTCATCTATTTATTATATTATTAATTATATATTAACAAGTACTTATTATATTACTTATCTAATCTCTAGTGCTGCGTAAAGGAGTGAGCTCCCGTTACTTGTCCCAGCTTCTGCCAACCTAGCAGTTCGAAAGCATGTAAAAATGCAAGTAGAAAAA
>JANHFT010003445.1:66865-110954 GCA_032467955.1 Pseudoxenodon macrops
ACCTGGTAGGCAGATTTCCCCCCCTATTTTCCTCCCCAAAAACTCAGGTGTGTCTTATACTCTGAAAAATATGGTACATATTGTTTTGAGAGAATTTCATTTTTCAATGTGTGACAGTGTGTTCACAGAAAAAAGTGTTAATAAAGGTTATATTATCTTAAATGTGGAAAGGGAGTTGATTCAGTAAGTTTCAGTAGAGACATTCGGATCCGATTTCCCCCCGAAAGACCTGTCAGAAAGGACTACAACGGGAGCCACTCCTCCTGTGAGTTAGTCAAGGAACCTGTATCATCTAATGAGCCACTTATCAGCCAGTTTAGCTCCACTGATCTGCCATCATGCTAGAAAGTTGGAGATGAGGCATTACGCATGCGTTCAGAGGACTCCCCTTCTTACATAGGTTGAATCCTGGCACAAAGTATATAAATCTCGACTGATTTTAAGTCCTTCTTATCAATCGGTTAGCCAAAGGTTCAACCCGGACATCTCTGCATCAGCTGGGAAATGTCTCATCCATTGCCAGAAGGATAAGTCAGCCCTACAATTAAAGTGACATTTCAGTGTGCACCCTGCCTCTCTAAATGACTCATTCCTTCGCTCTTGGAAGCTTCTGGCGCTAACAGCAAATTCGCTCAAGGAAAGACCTCTCACTGGGCACATGGCTTTGCCACCTGAAACAGGAGAGGCCCAACTCACAAGCTCCAGAAAGTGGCATAGGAGAATTTAGGTATATTGTTGGAACTAGGCCATCATACGCTAAAATACAGATGATCCTTGACTTACGACATTTAAAGAATGTTCGAAGTTACAATGATACTGAAAAAGGGACTTTATGACCATTTCTCAGATTGTTGTGTTATTCTCATGGTCACATGATCAAAATTTAGCTGCTAGACACTGATCTTTATTTAAGGGGATCACATGACCATGGTTGCCAATATCCCATGGTCACATGATCCCCTTTTGCAACCATCTGACAAGCAAAGTCAATGGGGAAGACAGATTCACTTTAACAATCAAGTTATTAATTGAACAACTGCAGGGCATTCACTTAGCAGCTGCGGCAAGCGAGGTTGTCAAAACTCAGTTAACAAATGTCTCTCACTAGGCCACAGAAATTTGGGGCTACATTGTGGTCATAAGTCAAGGATTTACCTGTCACAGCGACAACCACCATTCAGAAGCAGGAATGAAGATTCATCCATTAGGCGGAGGGAAAGCACGTTGGACCACATGAAAGTTATTTTTATATGTTCTTCGGTGATAACGCAACCTCACATTTATGTATCTAATAAACCTCAGCTTCGCTACCTGGCTGTGAAGCACTATTACCTTTGCCAGCCATTTCCATTTCAAATGCTTCAGGTGAAAGTATTGAAATGATTCTGAGAAAAGGCTAATTGGCTAATCAAACAGCGAAGCCCAAGATCAGTTTCTTCTGAAATTCATTAAAAAATTTGAACCATATGTTTTGTCCCAGTGGAGACACTCCCACTCACTCCTCCCAAGAACCTTGATGGTGAGGGAAATCAGCTGTGATCCATCTGCTTCATGTGCAAAACCCATGGGCTATATTGCTAACAAACAGCCTTTTTAAAAAGACCCCCTTTGGGGATCTGCTTTTGGACAGCCATGGGGACTAGGAGAATGGCCAGAGCAGATTGGACAAAGGTTTACATCCCCCTTTGTTAAAAATTAAAGAATTGCTTTTCTAAATCAGAGCCAGGTCAGTCATGCACTATTCTGCACTTAATGGCAGCCAGCTAGGGGTTTTCCAAAAGTACAGATGGGCGAAGGCTTTATTCCACTGTTTCTGGTATTACAAAGATATGATGCCTCTGTCTGAAAGCTAAAAGGCGTAGCATCAAGGAAGATGAAATAGGATACAAGTTTACATGTAGACACAAACACACCCTTATACTGGGATGTGGTGGCTCAGTGGCTAAGACGCTGAGCTTGTCGATCAGAAAGGTCAGGAGTAGGGCGGTTTGAATCCCTAGCACCACGTAACGGGGTGAGCTCCTGTTACTTGTCCCAGCTTCTGCCAACTTAGAAGTTCGAAAGCATGTAAAAATGCAAGTAGAAAAATAGGGACCACCTTTGGTGGGAAGGTAACAGCATTCCATGTGCCTTCAGTGTTTAATCATGTCGCCACATGACCACAGAGACATCTTTGGACAGTGCTGGCTATTTGGCTTTGAAACGTAGATGAGCTAGAGTTGGGAACAACTAGCACGTATGTGCGAGGGGAACCTTTACCTTTTACTTACCTTCATTAATTTTATGAGATTTTAGGATCCTAATCATTATTGCATTCATATTAAGCTCATCAGCCATATAGGATTTTCAGAAATGGTACGGTGTTTTTTCAACAGATACTTGCATTTTATTTTTAAGTGCCCAGGGATTCAGATTTTTATCAATCATATTGAAAGTATGATTTGTAGCCTTAATACAGAGTATACTGTAACTGGAATAATTTGTAGCATACCTATCTAAAAAGGAGAATATTTATCTGACATTAAAAATGTGAGGTGATAATATTACCTTTACAATATACTTTTCAGATTTTTAATTTTAAGAAAAATGTTGGGAAATATTATCCACTAATAAAAAATCATATATGTCATAGAAGGAAATTTTAGCTCACTTTTTCTCAGTTTGTCATTCTCCAAATGTGTTGAATCACAGTACTCATAAATATACTTGATATGATTGTCTGTTGTATATAATATACAGAAAGAGCAGGCAAAAAAAACCCAAAAAAACTTTCTGCATTTTATATCTGCTTGGATCAAGCTTCTCTCAATCAGATAATAGGGAAAATGTTCACACTACCGGCATTTCCACATCCTTCCACCCCCAGTTCCTTATAACACAATTTGAAACCAACCTGCAATCATTTTCACTTCTGTTGGGTTCAAAATGCAGACTGCATGCAGAGAACCCAATGAGTTGAACTCAGTTCTTACCCTCTTTCAGTACAGTTGATCAACAGAAAAATACAAACAATCTGTCCTGTTCTTTAAGCTACATCAGGTCATGGAATCACAGAAATAATCTTTATTCCAGAAGAAATGGTATAATTTTCTAATGTATTTTTCATGTTTTTGTATTTGTCTGGTAATATGCAAATAAATAGAATTGGTGCAATGGAAAGATCCAAGGAAAATTGATTGTGAAAGCACTGATATTTGCCAAATACCGTATTTTTTGGAGTATAAGACGCACCTTTCCCTCCCCCTAACATTGGGTGGAAATGTTGGTGTGTCTTATACACCGAATACAGCAATTTTGGCCTTCTGAAGCCTTGCCCCTGCATCCCATTTTTCCCAAAAGCAGGGTGCACAGAGGGTTTGGGAGTGCTCTTGAGGCTTGGGGAGGACAAAACCTTTTTCCCCCCCCTTACTTACCTCTTTGAAATCTTTGTGTGTCTTATACACCAGTGCGTCTTATAGTCCGAAAAATACGGTATATTGCCTTGCCTCCCTTCTTCTATTGCCTTGTGAATTAAGAAAATGAAACAGTAACATGTCAGCAATTTTGCATCTAGGTGGTTTTCTCACCTTCCAGAACTGCAAAGAATGGTTACATGTTGCTATCAAGGCAAGACTTGAAAGTGGTGTGGAAAAATAAGTTGTAAACAATGCACACAAGAAAAGACAAGTCATAGAAATAGGACATTATACAATGGTTTGCTGGAGCCCAACGTGAGGCAAGAGTTCTCATCAGTGGGGAAAAAACCCGCCTATCTATAAGGTTTGCAGAACTACCATAATCGAAAAGAAATTATCAACTTTGCTAATATTTCCTATAAACTAAAGCACAAAAAAATCAATTCAGTCCCCTGAAGCCATTCATATCTGCTGCAAACTAGACAACTACTGGGTGGCAGCAAAGAGTTAAAATTGTCCTTTATCTCTCTGCTGCCATCTTAACAGTTATTTAGAATTTTATAAACTAAAGTAGACTGTACTTAGCCAAATGAGTTTGCTATTAGAGGGAATGTTGATGATTTCTCCTGTTTTTCTCAGTTCACCCATAACATCTACGGTATGTTAGTTTTCTCACATTATAGAGGCATAGAAACCTAGCAGAAACTTATTCCTTACATATGCAAAACGATATGTCTGTGTACACGCACACACACACACACACACACACACACACACACACACATACATGAGAAAAACAGCACATATATCTCATATCCTACCTCTTTTTGTGCTCTAGCTTTGTACAAATGTGTGTAAGCAAATGATGGTCCCAGTTATAATACCATTGCTTCTCTCCCTGTTTTTTCCCCCGTTTCTGATTTTTATAATGTGGTATCCTCTTTGGGGATTGTGCTTTAGTAGCATTTAGTTCAAGCATGCTAACAAGTTAACCTTTTCTATTCCTGATGTATTTTGAATCAGTAAAATATCTTTTAATTAACTCTGTTTTAGTCAGTTGTAATATAATGCATTCATTGTTCTTATTACAGGGTTTCCCAACTCCACAAGCAAAATTGTTTTGATTTCATTTGTAAATAAACATTGGAATTGTTGACTGATGGAAAGCACAATTCTCAAACATGTGCAGACACACATTTGCACATATATACACACACTCACATACAGAAACCAGGTACTGTATACAGTTATTATAGTAAGAACAATAATATCACCAACAATAATAATAACAACACTGTCCTTTTAAATCTGGTCTCTCAAACTTTACTGGATATTTTACAGAGCCTGGTTTCATTTATAGTGGAGCCAGACTTGCTGTGTGAGTCGTTCGCATGCTGGAATTAGTCTTAAGCTTGCTTCTGTGGGGTTGCCAAATTCCATGTTTGTGTTTTATTTAGAATTCTTTTCACGGCCAGTCGAATCTGTTCAGGCATACACAGGCGCTGTTGCACCCCACAGAGAAAATAAGCAAGCTTGCGTTTTCTTTGGCATGGACTGTGGCCACAAAAGACTGCGGTCTAAAAAACATTTTTTTATATAAAAAAAGCTATTTTAACCCATAACAGATGTATAAAGTAGGCACATGCATGCCAGTTTCCTTAGTTTTAATTAAAAAATAATTATGGCTTTAATGGGATGCTAGTGACAAATTTGGATGAATGGTGGGTGACAGTATCTCCAGGCTCCCTTCAAGTTACAAATTAGTATATTTCTCTTGGCTGATGGAACAGATGAAATTAAGAAAAGGGAGCAAAGTCATTTTGTTTCCACAAGTCACATTTATTAAGTGTAAAATAAAATATTCTGAAATAATAGAAGGCTGAGGAAACTTCATCCTTGGCTGAAAAATAGTTGAGTTGAGGTTAGGCTTCTACTTTGTAAGACACCTGCATCCGTCATAATTTTTTTAATAACCATCACTGCCAAATCTTCGTGGCTTACATCACTTAGATAGCTTTATTTATAGCAACATATAACCAGCCAGTGAGGGATTTACATTCAGAGATATTTTTAAGCATTGATAGGAATTTAAGTCTTGCCTTATTGGTAGTATTGCTGTTGCTATTGCCACCTTAGTGACTTCAAGGATAGACTACTGTGGTACATGCCATATAGGAGATACCTTGGTGACAATTTGATTCCTGGAAAGAAGAGACAAATTGGATCAGAAGCACACATTCATTTCTGTCTTAATGTAATTGAAGGTATAAGTACCGGTATGTATGAGCAATCTGTGGCCCAGGTTTGCACATAGTCCTGATTTTTCTTTTTTGTGGCTCTCATAACCATGTTTAACCATGATTGTCAAAATATTGAAGCACATTTCCCTCTATTTTGAAATAGGAAAGAAATAAACATGATAATGTAATACTTTACACTTAATATCCTACTTTGGACACATTGTACAAATGCTAGCTCTCTAGTGATAGCTGTAGAAAGGGAAGAGGATGACCAGCAGCAAGGAAGATGGCAATGAGTACAATATAGGAAGATCTGAAAAACCAGGTTAGAGACAGATTGTCAATAGGAAAATGCATCTATGTGGTGACTAAGAAATAACAGCAATGTGATAGTAGAGAATCACTCAATCTCCTGGCATTGCACAGTTAACAAAATCTTCATAATTCAGCTACAAATCCCAGACTTGCCTAGCTTCGTGATGTGATGGCCCTTTGTCTCTCACCTACCTATATCAAGTCCTGCCATTGGCCACCAAAAGATAGTCTTAAACTAGTCGCTTGGAATATATAATATTGTGGTATACAATTATGACACTAGTGGTAATCCATAAACCCCGCTAAGATTTGAAACCGAGATACATGAAATAAATGCTTACTTCTTCCATTAATCTGCTTGCATGCTAAGATGCCAAGGCAATTGTTTTCTGCAGTTGTTCTTGTTTTTTTTTTTTGCTTTTTTGTGATAAAGTGGTAAGTGGAGAACAGCCATTTTGATTTGCAGTATGCAATTTGTAAGACATCTTTTTCCAGTGAAACCTAACTTCATTGTTTTTGAAAGGAGTTATACCATAAGAAGATTCCTTAAAAGTTCTTCTGGACTGGTTTAAAATATTTTCAGCTGCATCTGATTGTTATTTTAGGATTATGTTACATCTGCTAATACTATTATTTGTTACTTTATTTGTAATTTTGTAAGTCACCTTAGAGTCTTGCTGAGTAGATTCTGAATGCAGGATGGATAAAATAAATTATTCAGTTTAGAACCTAAGTGCATGTGTTGCTAAATATGCTATCTGAATTTAAGATAATGTAGGATCTTTAAAACTCAAGCACAGAATGTCTCTATTCTATGTCTAAATTTCAGTACAATACATGGAAGAGTGATGAACCTTTCTCTGCCCATCCTGTCCCCAAATAGTCACTCATGTTACAAATAGTGATGGGATGAAAAAACTTTTATTGGTTCCATTTTGAGTTTTGTTGCTGCTGCTAATGGAAGTAAGGGCGAAATATATGTCAAACTTCCACACAGAGATTTATTTCTGTTCCAGAGAGCAATTGATTAAAATAATAAGTTTCAAAAAGTATACCATGGTGCAGGTGAAGGCTTTAATATCATGCGTATATAAGTCCTCACTAACTAAATACTATACTGAGGCATTTCTCAATGTGCTGTTATATACAGAATTCTTCACTCTTACTTAGATGTATTAAGCACATTAGAAGGTAATCATTAGCCCCAAAGTGCCTAATTTTATGAAGGATTAGGGATTAGGAGTATACTGTAAGAGACCAATGTATCCTTTATTATTATGTGACTACAATGATTGATTGGCAGAAAAAAGTTAGGACATCTTCTGGATGCATTTGAAAAATAGTTAGCAAAGCTGGACATAGGCACTGCCATTGCTCCGAAATAGGCAATCAAGTGCATATAAACAGGCTTTACTAAAATTTATATTAGATATTGTGAAAATGGAATCAAAATAACCATCCTTATTCTAAGACAGCTTTATCCAGTTTGGTCCTTTATCCAGATACTGACAGTTGTATAGAATACAACTCTCATGACCTTCAGAGAGATGTCTGGGAATGATGGGAGTTGTCCAGGTTGGGGAAAGTTTCCTAAGATATCCAAAGTTCAAATATGAAAAGAGCAACATTTGTTGCAGATATATTTCTTGTATGGGATAATATAGAATTGGTTTGACCGATGTCAGTGTTCTTTTCTGATGTCTGGATAAAATATGTCAAACATCTGGATTTCCCTGCTGGGAACTTTTTAAGCAGGAAAAGCGGGTGTTTGAAACATGCCCTTGTGGGTGGATTGGAGAAGGTTCTTTCTGCTTTGCATTATGTGTGAGTCACGCTATCTTCAGTGCTAATTCTTTCATGAATAAGATACATAGGCTTTGGCCTCTGTTATCAAGGTCTTTCTTCCCAGCTATTAAACTCATATAATTAACTTGAATATTGATTTAGTTAGATAGTTCCAATCTTTTAAGGCACTAGAAGCTTATTAAAGTTCATGGGGTTCATATAATGTAAGCTGAAAAGAAGTTGTTCTAACAGTTAATATTAGAGAACAGTGTCTGTGTGGATCTCCCCCAATTGGAGGAGGGTTGGTCCTCCAATCTATCCTCAGTCTGAAATTTTCTCTTGATGGAAATGACTGTACATCTGGAATTCAATTTGACCTTCAGGTCAATCCTCCTTTTATTGACATAAATCAAAATTAGACTCTTGAATTCAGAGAATATCAGTGCTGAAAATCTTCCTTCCAGCCACCTTCTACTCTCTGCTACTGTAATGCTTGTTGACATTACTGTGTCAAGGTAAATAAAATCTTGACTGAATATATATTTCATATGTTAATTAATTAGATTATGGTTTCTCAATTAGTTCTTTTACATTTCATTCCAATCAGCTTTTTTCCTTTTTGTATCTATCACATGAAATCAACCTACTACCAATTCCTCTTAAATTTTGTCTTTGCAGTTTTATCTACAAAGAACTGGGGGAAGGGGGAGAGGAAGGAGAGAAACTTGGCTTTGTTTCTGAATAGCACAATTCTGAAAGCATGACTTATCTTGGTCCAAATTCTTCCGCAGTCAAAATATCTTTTCTGCTTTAAAATTGGGACTTATACCATATCAGAACATCACACACATACACACACACACACATAAAATCTCTTAAGCATTTTGGAAAGAGTCTCTCTTCTGCCTGATTAGAAACAGTTAACGCTTGAAAACATACCTGTTTTAATACTATTATGAGGTACTTAATTTTCTTTTAATGTTTTTGCTACACTCATAAAAGCTTGTTGCTTTCTGGCCTTCTCTTTTATTTCTGTGGTTTTTTTTAAAGATAGAGGCTAATTTGATTTGTTCTGATATGTCTCACATATCTAATTGCTGCTGTTGAGAATGATTAATGTCCAGCTGAAGAGTTTCCACATCTATAAATGAAAATTGAAAACAGATGTTACTTTGATGAAAGTGTCTTCCAGCCCTCATCAGCAGTGGCTGACAGCACTGGCTGCTGAAATATAGCTATCTGTCAATAGATAGATATTTGGTGCCAGATACAGTTCATACACATACTGACAGAGAGCCAAGATAACAATTTATGATAATTTCATCTAGTTTATAAATATACAGATATAGATTCTTACGGCCATACTATTGGTGGACTTTGATAGTGATGGACTGCCAAAAATAAACAAAACCAATTTATTTTATGATTCTTGATATCTTTCTCCAGAATATTGGCTTCTATTGTCTGTATTGTCTCATATTTATCTCCCATTCATTAATTCACTGCTGTTACAAAAAAGGGGGAAAAAGCACATTTAAAGTATTAAGAGTGGATAATAAAGTTGGAAACACTTGTAATTTTTGATGACTTTAAGAGTTAAATACATGTTTAGCTTCCTCTTACTGAAGTTAAGAGACAGTAAAAATAATTGTATTTGGCAAAGTGATGCGTATTGCCTAATTCATCAGTGCTTTACTCAGGAAATGGGCAATATGATTCTTCCCACCTTCTCTTTTGCTTAATTCTAAACAGGAATTATCCCCTAAACATGAAAATGACAGTATTTTAATTCTAAAAAAAAAAGAGTAAAGACAAATATCATTAGGAAGAAATATGTGCTATGCTTTTTTTCCTCTTTAATTCTCAGACAAGGAAAACAATTCCTTTGCTTATGTTTTTTTAAACTGATCATGCAACTGATCACTGAAGCAGAAGCTGACATTAATATTGCAGTTAATTTAAATATTGTAGTTTTTGGACAGTTGCAGTTTTTTTTATATGGTTTTCACCTAGTTGCACTGGCAGGGAGAATAGCATAAGCAAAAATAGATGGCTGCTTTAAGTGCAACATAGCATGGATCTTTTAAGAGCTTATGTACTGTATGGTAGAGGATGTAGCAAACAACTTCTGTACTTAGAACCTGTACTTAGGCAAGCCACATGGGGAGCTGTTCTACACAATATAACTGCAACAGGAAGATTGGATACTTTTAGGGTAGCTCCCTAGGTATTCGTAATGAAATGTATTTATAGGTAATTGACAAGTGAGAAAATTGAAAAAATAAAAATTTGAAAAGTTTATATTGGAAAATTCAATCATATTTCTCAGTCTTAAGCTGCCTGATTAGGTTAAATGCAACCAGTTGTTTTACACAACTGAAATGCACAGGCATTTAAATATATTATTCCTGGTAAATGGCTGGGAGGATGCTGAAAGGCTAGGTGTTTCTGAAGTGAAGTTTTAGGTAAGGAAGTTTATCTTGTTTTATTTAATTTAGAGGGAAATCTCAGATTCAGGAGTCTTAAATTTCACCTCAATCTTCTATTCCACAGATTGCCTCTTTCTTAAGATTTCCTAACCTTTATTTGGGGCTTTGACTGAGTCTGGGGGCAATGAAGCTACATATCTTATGAGGCAGCCCGTGGGACAGAGGACAAGATCAGACTAGCTGCCTTTCTTGTTTCAGCCAAGAAAGAGGAAAATCCTCTGCTTTTAGCATGATGTCATTTCATCCAGTGGATGGGAGCTGTTAATACCTGCATTGAAATCTTTCTTAGGCGTTTCTTGTAATGTTGCTTGGGGCAAATGCTAAATGAATAATATTGAAATGCAAACTTAGAGGCTTACTGTAATGCGTAGAAAAATCTGCTTGATTTCTGACCCAGAAACAACTATAGGTATATAAATCCATATTCATATTCTTACACAGTCCATATATAGTTTCAAATTATTTATTAGTAACGTTTATTGCTATGGTGGGAGCAGTGAGTATGCTATTGCATCTGCATAGGCTAATTATTCTGACATATTGAGCAGCTGCTGTTAGGGTATGGGTTTGAGTTTTCAAAATGCAAATCAAAGCTACAATTTCTTTGTTTCAAATGAGGTTTTAAAATTTTCTCATATTTAAATTTAATAAATTCATTATATAGATAAATGTGGATATATGTATGTGTATAACATATCCAGAGACAGATCCAAATAATAATCATAGCAAATGCATAATGTTCATTTCAGTGTTAATAGATCAAATAGGTGCTCCTTGAATCTTGCCCTGAAGTGATTAAGGTTTCTCCTTTTTTTCCCCACATGTGAAAGGGCATATGTGAAGCAAATGGAACTGGGCTGATTTGGATTAGAATTTCCTGATAATTTCTACAAGTTGTATTCTTTTTTTCCCTTTTGGCTTCAAACAAAACAGGCCAATGGTTTAAACTTTAGAGAATTAGTTATTTAGTGCTTCAAGAGCTCCTAGAAGAGAACAGTGTAAGAAGCAGAGGCAAGATTTGGCCTATTAAACTGCAATTAAATAACTTGGGGATTTTCTGGAATGGGCAAAACCACTTAAATGTAGTGCTGACTCAGTGTTCAAGGTATGTAGCAGTATAATGCCACATGGCACCTTGGAGAAACAGCTGGAAAATATAAATAGATTTCCACAGTGTCAAAATACTGACAACTTGCTTTGCAATTCTGATGATATCTATATTGCTAGTAATAGTAAAACTCATAGCAGAATGCATTTTCTTTTTTAATGAAGAAAAGAGTGATCTGTTTTATTTTTTTAAACTAAGCATAATCTTGTGAGATTTTAAGAGTGCTAGGTTGAGATTCCAAACTCTACATTATCACTGTCCGTACTACATACTTCCATCAAAAGTTTGTATTTAGGGGATATCCTCAAATGGAAATTTATTAGGCAGTTGCAAGTATAGTGTTGACATGCATATGTAAGATAGCTATTGTAGGACAACAGTGGAGCAGCTGATAATATTGGACTGTGCACTTAATGGTTTTAAGTGTGTGAGTAGAGAAGAATGTGAGTGAAAGAGGAACAGAGAGGAGAGGATTTAGACAGACATATGCATTATTTAAGTTGGGAATCACATGTAAATTCTTGTTTTTCCTTGCATACCAAATACAAGAACCATAACAGCCATATTTACCGACTTAGATTTAAAAAATAAATACTTTAGGTGAAAGCTGATTTATATTTTAAAGTCAAGTCATAGCACAGTCTTGATTCTTAGACCACAGTTTTTGTTTTGTTTTTTGTTTCTTCAATGCTCAATATATTTACGTAGGAATAAGTTCCCTTATATTACAAAAAATACAACATATTTAAATATGAAGCTAATAAAATGAACATCCATAATAAAATGGCTGGTTGCTTATAGGGAGTATGCATATAAATAAATACAATTGGTCAAATGACCCACATACTTATTAGACTGGCTAACACACAGCATATTGGCTGTTAACCTTTGTTATTGTCACATTCAGGATGGTTGCTAGGGCCTCCAATCATTGCAGCAGAGTTATCATGGGAATACATTGATATTATCTGGTGCTGGTTTAAATATGCTACCGTACTTGTTGCGAGCCCTCAATTGTATTCCTACAGTATGCTTAACTAAGACAGCTCTCAAATTAGCAGCTGCATTTATATACACATTATGCCTGGTTAGATTTGACATTGGTTCATTTCTTATGGCTTAATGTGTTATATGGTTAGTATACAATTTTGTATATTTTGCAACCACAGAAAAGGGTTAAATTCAGTCTGTGAGAACATAGCCATTGAATGATTGACCATAGAACAAAGGGACTTGTCAGCTTCTTTGTCCAACTAGCCTGGCATTGCCCCTTTAACTGCCAGCAGCTGTCCTGGGCTTTTAGCTCTTGTCCTTCACTTAGTTCCTAATATTTCTAAATGGAGATGTGCAAGACTGAAATGGAAATTTCTATGACAAAAATGGTTGACGTGTATTTTATAGAAATATTGGCCCAAATGGCCTCTGGTAAGGGATGTGATGCAGGGGAAAAAAAACAAGATTAAAATTAATATAAACAAAGCATAGCTATTTGTTTTCCATTTCAGGTCTCGGCAGTTTTTTACAGCTGCAAAATTGTGACTTTAAATTCCAGCAGTGACCAAACCTCAACATTGTTAGGATCAATGATTCTATCTTATTAACAAATTCTGAATTTTAACCAGACTTATATAATAGTGAGATAATTATGCTGGTAACTCGGAGTGAAGAATAAAGGTGTGGAGAGTGGAGAGAAGGGTCATCAAAAGCTAGAGCCCCAGGGAGGCTGATTAATCTGGTTTACTTATAGGGTTTCTTCATTTTGTGCTTAGGCCTCAGGCTCTCCTTTTCCTGACCTGGGGGAAAGATTGGGCTGACACCTGAATAAAAGAAGGGATGCTTTCTCACACTTCAAAGTCAGCCATCCCCAGGCAAATCATACAGCTACTTTACACTGATATTCTTTGATATTCGAATGTATTTGCTTTTTCATAAATATGAAGGAGTTACTCATTGGTCCCTGGACATTTATTTCTGAAAAAACATGGAATGACTGTCCATTGCCTAGATCCTTTGAACAAATTCTTTCAGCGTGTTTATCAAGGAACAGTTTTTAAATTCATCACATAAATCCACATTCAACATATGTTTTTCTTTCAGAAAAGGACTTGTTGATTAGGATTAAATGTGGAGGGATATGAATGTGTGGCTCATAAACTCAGTGGGAATTTATTTGACATTTAATACAATCTCTATAATTTGCTAGCTAATTATTAATCCTGACCAACAGTATCTCTCCAGCGTTTTTCCAAAGAAATGTCAACTGTATTTATCTTCTTCATCTAACTTTTCCTCCTTGCCCATAGTGGTATCATCCTGAGCTGTAATACAAAAGTTCTCTTGTTCTAATTTTCGTTACTGTTCTTGCCAGTTCCATCATCCCTTTGGCATTTTATTCATGGAATATTGTGCAAAATTCTTCGTTGGGATGTGCTGTTCATTCCCTTTCTGCCAAACGTGTTGTAGGAAGACGTTTGCCCTATAGCTGTCTTATTTCTGTTTAAAAAAGAAAAAGTTGTATTAAACAAACAAACAAAGGCAATGTGGGTTATAATTCTGACTTCCTTTCTCTAAATAGAAACTTAGTCATTTAGTTCAAATGAGGATTAGATCTCTAATTGCAAGGCAGAGAAAATTATGAGGTAATAAATTTTCCACATAATGCTGGACTCATCTTATAGGTACTTAATAGAACCTCTGGGGAGACAATCTAGATTTGAGAAGTGGCATGGTGAAATAATTAAAATGCCATGGTCTGTATATCTGTTTTGATCCATTGAAAAATCTGATCATGGATTTCCATGACTTGAACAAGATGGCATACTTGCATAATTGATGATGAGTGTTATCAGGAAAAATGTAGTAATCTCACATGTAGAAGAATACATTCATGAGTCAGAGGACTGCTATACTCAGCATTAAATTACATCCAACTTGGGGCTGGCTCATTTGAATATTCTCCATTTCTTCTAAGTACAATATGAAATACGTTGCTTGTGCAAAACCAGCATGTCAAATAGAAGGCTAGCCTAGATGGATTCTTTGACATGCTAGCCTTGGGTGTGCAGGGAGCATTTACATTTTCATTCCTATAATAATTGAAGTGTGAACTAGAGTGCACCGCAAAATAGTTTAGTTATCAGATGCTGCTGTTTATGATATGTTTCAGTTTTCTGTGAAGCTTTGTGAAAAAAATAGCTTTTACCTTCAAATGTTCAATGAGTGAAAGCTAGAAAATGCATATTAATAGAGGGCAAAAACAGTAGACCGAGGCATGGAAGGCAAAATAAGAATACCACTAGTCATGAGACAAACTGGGGCAGTAAAAAAATGATTCTAACAGCAAAATCAGGCGATATTCATAAATAGAAATGACTAGCTAGTCAGAAATAGTAAAGGTAAAGGTTCCCCTCGCACATATGTGCTAGTCATTCCCGACTCTAGAGGGCAGTGCTCATCTCCGTTTCAAAGCCGAAGAGCCAGAGCAGTCCGAAGACGTCTCCATGGTCCTGTGGCCGGCATGACTAAATGCCAAAGGCGCACAGAAGGCTGTTAACCTTCCCATCAAAGGTGTCCCAATTTTTTATGTGCTTTTTAACTGCTAGGTTGGCAGAAGCTGGGACAAGCAACGGAAGCTCACTCTGTTATGCAGCATTAGGGATTTGAACCGCCGAACTGCCGACCTTTCTGATTGACAAGCTCAGCCTCTTTGCCACTGAGCCACTGCGTCCCATGTTCAGAAGTAATAATTACTTTCAAATAGTACATCTTGTAAATACTTCAAACATGTAGAAAAGCTACATTACAGTAAATTAATCATTGGTCCACAACGTTCAAACAATGAAACTATTCAGGTTACAGTAGATAGATAGATTTCAGGATTGTGAAACCAACTGTATAGTTTCTAGTATCTTGTAAAGCCTTTTTAGCACTGTAATAGTGGGAGAATTGGCCAAAGTTGTGATGTAACCATAAAGTGGAGAACATGTGGGTGGCCATTTCTTTTTGGAAATACACAGATAAAATGTTCTAATAAATATGTGGCTATTCACAAAAACAGCAGCTGTGCATACTTCTCCCCCCCCCTATAATAAATAGCATTTAGCTGCATTCTGTGTTGTGACATTATTTGATGTGTGCAGGTTAGTGGAATATAAAATGCCGAAGCACATTCATGACAAAAGAATCAGTAGTGTATCCTTCTAAGGCTTTTACATGGAGAAAAGGGTGTGACAAAGGATGAATACACATGTCACTTTCCAAGAGGAATTTCTTACAAAAGTGTGAACAGTTGCTCCTATAAGTGTGAACTATCACCTAACCCACCCATTTCACAGCCTAGATCTTATAACAATATTAATTGGGCCAGTTGGCAAGTGTGAACCTGCCTTTCTTTGTCCATGTCTTCGTGTAGGTGTGATTGATAAAGTGCATATGGTTTAGCAAGATAGCCTTTGCGTTACCAAATCAAAAAGTCCATGTCTATCTGATTTAATTCATTTATTTCAGAGCTACCTACATATTTGTCTGGAACAGAAAATGATTCCTCCAACTAAAAAGTCTTTGCTGTTTTTGATGTAACCTAGGGAGAGACAAACTATTGAATTATTTTTATCTCACAGGAAAACAGTTGAAAATCCCATCCTTAGATTGTATAATATTGGGGGAAGAATCCAACTGTAACTCTCTCCTTTACTCCCACTTCTAATGTATACTCATATACATTATTACAGGTGTGCTTTATTATATGGTGGGAAAAACTGGTAGCAGTTTGTCAGATGGACAAGTCTGTACTTATGCTTGGCTCAAAAGAAGATTAGTTATTCTTTCTCACAATGAGATCTGTATCCACAGAATTTGAAAGGCCGGTTGGTAGGTCATCATTTATATTTAATTGCTGTTACTTTTCAAATGTTCTACAGGAAACATATAATGCCATGATTCAAGTCTATTGGTTTTATTTGTTTTTATTCTTTCCAGTCTTGTTTTTTTATATCTGAATCTTGTATATAGGGCATATCACTAAATTTGGGAGTGGGAGAGAGTTTCTTATAATCCTTTTAATTGAAGTTTTTATTGCATGGCATCTAGATATTTGCTGAGAAGTCTGGTATGCCAGATATATAATATTCCAACATGGCTGATAGAAGAGGAATATTTTGACATCCCCTCTCTTATTTTGCAGTACTATCTCCCATCCTTTTCCTGGTGATCTTGAATTTTAGATGACAGGCTGATATGTTTTTGCAATTCTGGGTTAAAAGGCAAATGCAAATAATAGTTCGATGATTTTGATGCAATGGCAAACTGTAATTTGTCACAAATGAAAAGGTACAGGAAAGATACAAGGAGAGAAAGTACATGAATGCAAGCTCATTCATGCTGTGTCAAAACATGGCTAAATGTCACAGCTTAAATGAAAGTTGCATTCTTTCTCATATTGATTTTCAAAACATTAAATATTGTAGGATTTTTCTTCATCCTCCCCCCCCCCCAGGCATTATACTCTTAGAAGTGAAAATTTTAAAAAGTATATGAAAGGGAATGAGCTGCACTGCTATTTTTCTTTGGTCCCTTCACCTGTTGCAAAACTGACCATTTATCATGAATCAGATGCACGTATTAGAAATTTTATGATCAAACTAACGGTAAGTTTCTTAGCAGATCTTTTTTATATAATACTGCTTTTGATATGTATGTCCAGTGTAAATATAATAATGGCTGTGGCGGATACTTATTACAAATGTCTATATCATGCAAATATAGTTGTAGCTACATACAGTAAATAAATCATTTGAACATCCTACAAAAAATATGAGGATGATTTCATTTAGGATGGGACATCCGTTCAGGTGGATTAATAGGTAAAAATAAAATAATACTTTTTTGGGATAATAAACCTCACAAATGTAAGTTTATTTATTTATTACATTTCTATACTGCCCATCTTACCTAAACGACTCTGAGCGGTTTACAATAAAAGTTGCATGCATATTTAGTATTAGTAGTACTAAGGGATTGATTGTATCTGTAAATATTCAAACACTGGGAAAAATTCCTTCACCTTCCCCCTCATTAGTTCTACTCTATGTTGTTTTTGCAGATTTAGGAATGAAGTAGTCAGGGGGAGCTGTTCCACAACAAATGTAGCTGAAATTCACATATATTTTGGAAGCAAAACCCTAAAAAAAAAAACATTTCCACAGCGTTCATTATTAAGATATTCATTCTTATAAGAGTATGCTAAATAATTAAGCTGAAGGAGGGGGAACTATGTAAATAAATGCAGGAATATATTTAAATAATGAAGAACATTTTTAATTTGCTCATGTAAAATAATTGCAGGCTGGTGGCAGCTCAAACCTTCAAATTTATTAAACTGTTCTTTCCATTCCCGTTGCAAAGGAGCAAGGTTGCATTATTTTCTTAACAGTACAAACTTGTAGCAACTTCAAGAATTTCCCCTTTTATTCAAAAATGGAGTCATTTATGCTCTGAAGTTGCTTCCTGAACCAGTTTTGTAAATCTTGCTAGTGAGAGGAGATGCCTTATGCCCAGTTTGGGGTGTGCTTCTGCAGGAGACTGGACTAGAAGTCCTTCAAGGTCCCTATCAGCTCTATTCTGATTCTGTGTGTGAGTTTATGTTCTGTCCCCCTTATTTTTGATGGAAAGGTTATAGTTCATTTGCTTCAAAATATGAGGAAAAGACATGAGAACTCATTCTTTATTAAATTCTTTCTAAAAAATTAGAAAATATTGTGCTTATTCCTTACCATATCGATAATACATCTATGCTGGTTTTACACTCCAGCTTGTAATCAAATAGTATCAATAGCATAAAGGTTTGACCACAAGTTAAAATGATAGGGAAAAAAATCATATTTTAAGCAAAAAGAGACAAAAACATTCTCTAGAGAAAGGAATGCTTTATTTTTTTCAAATCCCCAATGCCTAGAGAACTTCCAGTCACTGGAATAATTGAGATAGTTCTTGTTCTTGCAAAATTCTGCTTAGGTCTCTTCTGGGTGTAAAACCTACTGAATCGGAGTAAGTATATTTTGAGCAAAAGGAAATAATGAAGAAACTCATAGAGGAAATGGGGTTGCCCCTGTATTGCATTATATTGAGTCCAGTCCTAAAATTGAATTGCTGCTGTAATCATGATAGCCCTTCTCCTGAAAAATTGTCCAGGAAGGGTTTGTGTGTGTGGGGGGGGATGCAGAAAAGGCAGAAAATGTAACCAAATATCTGACCATTTAAACATAGATTTCAAACAATCTGTGTATTGACAGAAATCAGAATTCTCGGGCCATTGAAACTTCCCCTGTAGTTGAACTGAGAAAGGTAAACCAGCTTCAGCGCTCTGTGCGCTGTAATTGCAATAATTTAATTTAGCTATTTAACCTGTAATTCAGTGGTATTTATTAAAGAGCATAGGAGAAAATGAGGCCATTAGGAGCCAGA
Organism: Pseudoxenodon macrops; assembly: GCA_032467955.1. Lineage (NCBI taxonomy): Eukaryota > Metazoa > Chordata > Lepidosauria > Squamata > Pseudoxenodontidae > Pseudoxenodon > Pseudoxenodon macrops. The sequence continues at coordinate 85,659 of JANHFT010003445.1, forward strand.
GATGAATACATTGAAATGAAAATGAACACTTCTAACTGCTAGTTGACCTTCGTTTTGTAGCAGTTTTTATTAGAGTGGTCATGGTAATTACTGGGATGTGAATCAGGAAGAAAAGTGAATAATTCCGTAATGAACATTTTTATTCATTATCTCACATTTTCAGAAAGTGGGAAAGTCTCTTGTAAGAGGACTGGCAGACGCTCTCCCCTTTTGTTTGTTTTTCGACAAATAATGTTTTGTGGACAATAGCCCAGTGCAAAACATCCTTCCACTGGGCGAATTTGTGTCATACTAAATTGATGGGCCTGTGGTGTTCAATATGCAGCATACCAACTTTCATAGTGCACTCAGGGAGACATAGCTGTTTGCAAATTGAACAAGAAAAGTACCAGCAAACAGAAGGCAGGCAAGTTGCACAGATTCAAAGACAGACTGTGCAATGTTTATTAAAACAAGTTTCTCATGTTACAAGATTTAGATGTATCCAGTACATGGGGGAATGGATCTGCAAAGATGAATTCCATCAGTGTTTTATTTTCACTCTGGTGTCCTTTATTGAGTAAAGTGAAATATTTATGGTAATTAACACATAGGTAAGCAGCTGCCTTTACTTCAGTTAGGAGCAGTTTGAATTTAAAATATATATATATATATATATACGCTCAGCAGTAGAGTGCATTGGTATAGAGCAGTTGTGGAATATTCTGAATGCTTCTTAGAGGACAAATTAACAAAAATGTCTTCTCTCTTCATCAAAGGAACCCTGATATAGTACAAGTACATAAGAAGTAGTACTGAAAGAACAGCAATAATCAGAAAATGATGATGAATGTATGGGTAAAGGTAAGAGTAAGGGTTAAAATGAAACTCATTTTTTTCTGCTGAGATAATTTCCTTGTAAGACGTAAATATTGAGGACTAAGTTTAGCTTTTTTATATTGAAAATAAGGCTCATTGATCTACTAGTAATGCCAGGCATACTCTGCAACAGAAAAAACAACAATGTAACACAGAGTAGTGTGGTATTAAACTACTGTTCTTATACTCCCCCAAAGTACATATTCTCCAAAGAACACAAGGAACATTCTAATTCAGGGGTGCAAAAATGAATGACCACCAAGAAAGCCATCTGTGCTGCCAGCTAGTATTGCCAGTAGTGGTTTCCTGGATTTTACAGCTCAGAAATTGTTAATGGTCAAGACATCAGGAATCTAAAGAGACAAATTTCTTAAAAGGCTACTAAAGTCTCCTGGTCTTATGACTCCAGATAGCAGCCATGCCCTGGGGCACTTTTGCCTAGCTTTGATTGGAAGACTTTGGTTTTTCTTGGCAGCACCAGTCCTTTGGAAAAGCCTGCCAAGGGCAACAGGTTGTGATCCACTTTTGAGTACTTTCTGGAAGTAGCTCAAAATGGAGATCTTTTGGAGAGAGTGCTTGGACCATGATGCTATCTCACCTGGATTTATACATTGGTTTTATTCACTTTTTTTTTTTTTGCATTCTGTGCTTTATTTTAATTGGATTGAGGGTGCTTTAACTGTATATTTTATCTTGGGGAAACATTGAGAGAGAGTCCTTTGGAATTGTGATGGTGTACAAGCTCAACTCCTTAAATTCAAGGACATGTTTATACATTTTCTTAGCAATAGTACAAAAATTGGTTACTGTTGCCGCCTTCTGGAATATTTTTTCACTTCCCAATCTAGCCTATAGCCCTGTTTTCTTTGTGGCAGACTCCTACCCAGTTAATAACGAAGCTTGATTCTTCTTAGCATCAGGCCCTTGGTAGTACTATAGTTACATTCAGCAAGTTAAAAGTATTAGGCATTTTGGAATAAAAGACACATAGCAATAAATGTCTTTCTTCATGAATAATGGCCTGAAGGAGAATAAGGACTAGGACATCTAGGGCAAAGATGTTTGAACGCTACGTGACACCACAGGTACTGGAGATGAAAGCCTCTTTTAAATCCTAGAATCCCAAAATACTTATATTTGACATTACTTGGGGTTTGACAGGTCAGGATAGACTCCACTTTCATAGAGTCCATCTGAATGCTTCTGAAGGAACATTATAGTTCAGATAGTCCAGGGCAAGATCTGTGGGGCATTTCTCTAGCTTAGCATCCTACTTGTGTATACAATATTATGTCGTAACATTCCTGATACATTTACTATAGGTTTTGAAATCAAATCTCTAAACAGATTGCCTTAACTACATAAATAGATCACCGCGTTCAATCCCCTGAAAATATTTCACTAGTGAATCTCACGAAGACCAAAAGATAATTTGAAAAGTGAAGAGCAGCATTGTTTGTATAGGTAGTCCTTGCTTATTGACCATTCATTTAGCAACTGTTTACAGTTACAGTTATGGTGCTGAAAAAAGTGACTTACAACCTATCTTCGCATTTAATTGCTGTGTGCCTGTAGTCACATGATCATGATGCTTGACAACCGTCACACATTTCAATGATTGCAGCATCTCATGATCACATGACTGCCATTTGCAACCTTTCCAGTTGGCAGAATGTCTCAAAGTCATGGTTATGTGATGTTTTGCTTAATGACCATGGGTGATTTACTTAACAACCACAACCAGGACTGCTGGAGCTAACATTTCTAAGAAGGGCAATCACATGATGTTTCGCTTAATGCCTATTTTGCTTAGCAATGTAGTGGCTGGTTCCAATTAGCATCATTAAGTAAGGATTACCTGTGTACCAATTGGTTATACTTTGGCACAATCTGCAAATTTCTTGATCAGCTTGTGTAGAGTTATCAAAACAGTTTTTAGCTTCTGCATAAAATTGACATAGTTGCTCATCATAGGATCATTATAATCTCTGGGTTTATCTGATAAGAATTAGCAAGCCTATCTGCTAAGAGTCTAAGGACAAAATCCCATTTGAGTGCAACCTGTGGAAAACTGAGCAGATCTCAAGGAAATGTGTGATGTACACGGAGTGAAAAAAACCCGTGAATTTTGTGTGGAAATCCTTAACATTTGTTTGGTAATGAGCCGGAAGAGTAAAGTAACATGATCAGAGGTACTGTCTGGTCAGCCACTTGATTGATTGCTGTTCTTGACCACTTAGCTGATCATTTTAGAAATAACATTAACCAGCTGACTGACCTGCACATCTATCTATTACTCCTGGTGAAAATAACATTGGTGATCTGTTCATTGCGTTCCTAAAAGGTTGGCTGCCATAATCTAAGTCAAGAACACAAGGTAGCCTTCCTTAAAAGAGCCATAATGTCTACTGGTACTAATATCAAACACCTGGTAGTTTTGTAAAATGAAATCAAGATTTTAAAGAAGTCTTTTCTAAGAAAGTGTATTGAAAAGGTAAGGGAGAACATTACAGAAGTCTGAGCAAATTGATTTTGTAACCTATTATCTTTCAGTTTGTTAGAGTTGACGTTTTTGTTTCATCTTTTTCTAAAATATATTGGTGTGAATTAGGAGCTAGTTGCTTTCTTTCTAGATAACTAAGGAATGTGCAGGTGGTTGTTTTCCCAAGTGTCAGCTGAAAATTGATCTGGTTTTGGTCAAACTATTATACATAGTTTATGAAACCAAACAAGGTCAGCTAGGCACTGCTGTTTGTTAAAACCTTAACAAGGTACTGAATTCTAATTTTATTTTTAAATTCAACTAATGTTCCAATCTATTACTTGGTGTGATGTTGGGAGACTGATGATAATTTCATACTTTTTTTTAATCTGGTTTATTTTGTTTTGGTATAATATTTTAGAGATTCTTTGACCAGCCTGCTTTTTAGATATGTGAAAATATATTTGAGATTGATGGTTGGAAAACTATAAATCACCAAGTAAATAACAAGAATTTGAATTAATAACATAAAATATTAGAAATGAGTCATTTATAACAACTCTATGGAAAACACACAGTTGAGTTAAAAATTGAGTCTGCTTCCTGGTCTAAAAGTTGATAAAGAGTTTTAATTCCCTCAGGCATTTTCTTCATTACCTGTGGGCATGATAATCTTAACCAATATTAGGAAAGTGCCTCAAGATATATCTATATTAATTATATAACAATTATGGTTATTATATAATATAGGCACAAAGCCATGAATTATAGGAAAAATAATTCAGTTCCTAGCCCTGAATATTCCTAGAAGTTATATAAACCTAACTCTTTTGATTGTTTCTAGGTCTATGAATTAAAGTGGTAAAATATAGCATTTTCACTATATTTGATTATATTTTATTCTGTTCCACTGGAGGGCAGAATGTTTATTTTTCCTTTTTTATATATGTCTTGAACCGTCAGAATATAATGAACTACACATCTAAAATAAAGAAATAAATATAGAGGTCCAGGCTTAATTGTTATATGGTGAATATTACACAGTTGCAATTCAGATTTAAAAACAACAACAACCTGATGTTTTGGAGAGCATTCAGGATAATTTAGGCTCTGACACCCTAATTTAAAAAGTGTGATTAGAATGGATTCTTTATCTTATCAAACTGCCTGCCTATTTTGCCTCATACTTGTCTACCTGTGCTATAAATTTGGAAGAACTAGTTCTTATGGTAGTCCTGCCTCTCACTTCTTTCTTTCCTCAAATGGATAACTGAAAGGGTCTCTTCCCTGCTTAAAGTTTAGCTGGTAAAATGGCTTGCACATCTTCATTTGTTTTAGATCTCATTTTTATATTTATTTTTAAAACGAATCTAAAAAATTGATAGCTTTATTCTGTTGAAAGGCTTGGACATTTGCAGTATAATCTAGTGAATTTATTTACTTGTTATACCACACCATTTCATTTGTTATAAAAAACTGCCTATCGGAGAAGAGCTTGTTTTCTAGTCTGCAATACCACAGGCAAAGGCCTGGAATTGCTCAACTGAAGCTATGGAGAACATATTTGTCTCAAGATCTAATTGGCCTATAATTTCTGTTATGGTTGACCAGTTAACATACTGGCTTGGGCAGATGGAAACACAATATTTTGAAGACACACTCATTCCATATTGTTTTGTTTGGCCTTCACCTCTGACTTTTTCTCCTTTGCTCAAAAGGTAGGAAATGGGGGTAGTTCAAAGGTCCCCAAAACAAATCCTCCCTAGGTAAACAGCTCCCATAGATATACATTCATAAAAAACTAGAAGTCTGAGACATATCAGTATATTTGTGGCAATATGGGATCTTTCAAATTGGTTGGTCTTCTTCAGATATTTGTAATTTGAGATAATTAATCCTTTTCTCAGTTATGCATCCTAAATCAAAAACAATTGTCATCAATATCAGTCTATACCCAGAATAGTGGGCTGAAGTGGTGATGAGATGAGGACAGAGGAACAAACCAGTATTGAGGTCATTGGGATCAAGATGAGGAGAAAGGCTATAATAGCAACTTAAGGACAGTGTTAAGCTATTTCAGTTACCTACTGATGTTGACAACTTATGCTGTACAGATCTGTCTTTCTGATCTTGTTCATTCAGTGCTTAGAGCAGAGGAAAGGTTATTACTTTAGTAGACAACTGAAATAGGATAACACTGCCCTTCCTTTTCAAAAGGGTTTGGCACATTTTGTGCTTTGTTATGATCCACATAAGGAGATATGCAGTTTTCTTGCATTTCTGCCCTCGGAAGTAGTCTTTGTGTGCAAAAATAAAGAATTTAAGCACAAACCCGGCGGTTAGCATGTGTGTAAAAATGAGAGTATATGCGTTCCAGTCAGAATATGAAAAGAGAAGAAGAGATTCTTATTGTTATATATGCAAGTTACTAGTAATTCCATCTTGACAATACAAAAATACCCCTTTGTTTTCAGGGGGATGCACAAGAAAACTTAAAAACTGAACATTCTTAAGCTTTGAAGGAGATAAATAACACCAATGAAGAGTAATCATGGGCATTGGAAAAGGAATATCACCTCTTTGGTTGGATCCTGTTCTCCTAAATCATCAGCAAAAAATGATCCCATGCTGGAACTTTGAAACTCTTCATTTGACTGGTTGCTTGGTTACAGTATCACTTGTCATGTATTCCATTAAAAGGGGGGAGGGGGAGTTGAGGAGAAGATTGGATTTGCTGTTGAAAATGCAATGAGCCCATTTGATCATATCTAATTCCCATTCATATTACTGTGGACAACGCTGTTGTCTAACTATTTACTTGCAAGGCTGCAATTTATACATCTTTTGCCATGAATGAGAGCGGGGCACTGGGCCAGATTTTTGTTTCTAGACTTTTCCATTTTTAAAATCACCTGACTTTTAAAAAAAATCTCTTATGGCTTCCTGTGAGATGTTTATCTGGAGAAGCTTTAGAGGTGATAACTACTGTAGCAGTCATTGGTTACTTGTAGCAAAATTAGTTTTTCTTAACATAATAGAAACATATATAGCAAAACTATTTAAGTGATGATAATACCTGGGAATCATACTGAATTGCAGCACATAATAAACTGATTCCTCATGACTGATTAAATGTATGTATAGACCTCTATTCTTGCCTCACATCTTCACAAGCCTATTGCCAAAGCACAGGTCTTTTCATTTTCTGATGGCTTTTGAGTGTTCAATAGATATAAGGGGGGAAAAACACTCTTTAAAAACAGCATGCTATCTTTAAAATATACTACATTTAATATATTTTTAATCTGGAAATTTCTGTGAGATATGGGTACCAAATATACTACTATTTGCCCTCCTCAGGCATCTTTCAAAAATGTGCATGTGATTTTGAAGAAGAGAATTTAAAAGAAATTATGAAGGCAGATATCTCAAGGAATGTTGGGAAGAAGATTTGTCTGTGATTCCTGAGGGTAGGACTAGATTACTTGAATGGAAGTGGCAAAAAAGTATATTTTTCCTAAACATTAAGGTCAAATTTGTAATAGAGTCTTTTTGACAGTGGATATAACATATTAATGGAGTGATAGGTTACCTTTCATTAGAGATATTTTAGTAGCAAGCAAATGACATATTTGAGGGATACTGTGGCTTTAGTGATTGGAGGAGAGAATAGAAATAAATTACCATAAAAGTCTTTCTATTCCATGATTCAATTATTTCTTTTCTGTATTAGATGCCATAGTTAGAAACATATGGTAGGAAGAATAATGCAGCTCTCCTTTTTTAAAAAAAAGCAAATTAACATGGAAATAGGATGAAAGAACCATAAGGTTAGACAAATGGAAACATTTGCTTAAACCGACTTTGCCAGATTTGTTTAACGTTTACTATTTGAATACATACACGCATTGGGGATGGGAGTAAGGATAGGAAGGAGAACCGCTGGGTCTTTGCCCATTAGTGAGAAAAACCTTTCTCTGTAGGTCCTTTGCTTGTCATCATCTACAACAATTTGTATGCTGCTGTATAAATGGTCCTCATTCCTGCTATTCTTGGTGCATGATCTCCTCCCATTGACTCCTCCCAGCCAGTGCCCACCTCATCTTTACCCTTCTTTCAACACTTTTGTTTTTACAGTGAGTGGGGAGGGAGATTGACCATTGTGCAGAGAAGCAGCAAAGCAGCTGTTTGACTAACTGGGAAAGATGAAAAGAAGGGGCTTCGGTGATTTGGATTCTAGAAAGAAAGGGTGAAACACCGTGAAACCCAATGATGGGTCAAGGTGGGATTTCTTGCCAGTGGAAGCCTACCGGCAAGAACAATATGTATAAGTTGTCTTCTGGAGCAGAGCAAGACCAAACCCTAATTGGATCAGATTATTGTGGCCCCTGATATTATGTGGTTCAAGGGTATATAGTGCTAGTCTCAGATCAGTGCATCCCTTGCATGTAGCAGAAGCTAAAACTATTCACAGCATTTAATATAAGAATGGTGAGAAGGAGTTTTCTCAAAATACTAGAAGTGGGCTTTTAAGGTTCTGCTTACAAATGCTGTACTGGAGTGACATATTTGTACCTACTTTTAACTAATAATATTGCTATTTTAGGTGGGTCACATTTTTTTTAGTGACAGGATTTGCTTTGAATAGAATTGAAAAAGCTTAATACCAAAGTCTGTCCCAAATTTGTGTTGCTTTCATGTAGCCTTTGTAATTTTAACTCATTAAAAAATCTATTATATAATAATGTATGTCCTTAAAAATCTCATAAGTTATGAACTTAGAATTCAAAACTGCTTTCTAAATACATTTTCCCCACAAAGCTGATGTCTGCCTTTGAAGCTACCAATGTAAAGTGTTCCCCTTTCTCTTACCAACCACTAATTTTAAAGGACCAGACATTTTAGAGTTTAAAAATACTTTAAAACAACTTGGTGGGGGAAAAAAATCAACCTTCAATCTAAAATGTTTACAAATTTCAGTTTTAAATTACATTTCTATCAAAGTTTTACTTTCTATTTGTGTTATCTTAAAAATAAGAAGCCTAATCTTTGAATGTGTTGTATGTAATTACATTTTAAACATGTAACAAATGAACTAATTTCATCATTCTGAAGGATGGTATTTTTAACATTGGATATGAATGGCTTAAACTAGAATGAAGTGATACTCATTTTTAGTTTTAACAAATATGAATGGGAGAAACATAATAGAGTAGACAATTCCCACTAGTGAAATTAGTGATGGCTGGATTTTTTTCCTTCCTGGAAAAATAATCATTCAAGTAAACAAGGTATTAACCTTGCCTTCATATTTGGGTTTTGGAAATGAAATTGAGAATTTGTTACTGCCTTTCTGTTTCTGGTTCTTAGGGCAGGTAAAATGCACAGGGTTTGATAAGATTTATACTCCCTTCATATTGTCCTAGGCTTATCAACAAAATTCCTTTCTTGGATAGAGCAGAATTTCCAGAAGATTTTCCATTGAAATTGGCTTGAGGATTTATTCCTTTATTGGATAATTAAATCCAACAATTCCGACATATGATCCATAATATTGGTAAGCATAATCCTTACTGGTTTTGAGAGAAAATGAATGAAAACCTTTGTTAAACTGATCATTCAGATCTACTTGAACTGACACTCATATCAGTTCTGAAAGTCCTTTGGACCCGATTTAGTTGAAATGGCATTTTTTAAACCATGCAAATTGCATTATTTAAGATGCCAATGTAACAAATGGGATTTAGAGTGGTTAAGAAAAAAAGTAGTCTGCAATGGGATACACAATTCAAAATCTAATGTATAGAAAAGGAACAATTAATATATCTGTTCAGTTGTGATTTGTGTTGACCAGTTTTACTATTGTGCTAAGCTATGAACTATTATATGCTTATATATATCTTTGCATAAATTAACGAATGAAGGTGGACCATTGGACAGCTTTAGTTTCCTGGTGGAAACTAAGAGAACAATTTGGACCTTAGAAACAATTTGAATACTTTTCTGAATCTCCACTTTGCAAGAAAACAGTATGTTTTTGGTTGATCTCTGCTACACTGTAACTTTTAAAATTCAAGGGATATTTGAACATGGAGACTAAAGAGCAAAAAACCTAATTTTTCAAGGTTGTACTTTAACAATATATAGTCTATAAGAAATTATTTTGCCACAGACATTTGGCATAAAACATCAGAACACTAGAGCCTCTGAGATCAATATTTTACAATTGCTAGATCTAAAATGGCCATACTGATTTTGATGCAACATTGGCTTTTTACAAAAGAGAAAAAGAGAGAGTAGGTTCAGATTATCAGTCTATATTATATGTGGTGGGCTGAGCTAAAAAAAAGAAAGTTTAATGAACAAGCTCTTGGTGTTCTGACCTAGGCTTCTTGATTACACCAAGGCAAACCAATGGTGTTTTTAAAACCTGTTTTATTTACGATGGCTGGAAATTGGATTCCTTTCCAGCCCGTGCAGAGTTATCTCAATTAGTCCTATGGAACTCTGCCAAGTCTTTCAAGATAAGTCTGTTTGACAATGATAAACAAAGTTCAAACATAAACAAGAGAATACAAAATCAAACCAGAATCCAGTGTCACATGTGGAGCTGCAAGATAATTGCAACCGAGTTTTGAATGAGTTGCTTCTTGCAACTCATACATCCGGTAGCTCTTCTTTTAAGTATTCTGGGAGGGTCAAACCCCTCCCAGCCTTACTCCCGAGTAGCCCTTTTCCTTTGCAGCGCTCTTGTCTTCTAGTAGCGCTGCGCATCCACACATTAGGAACTGGCACCTCCTGTTCCTCTGCATCGCTGTTATCAGATCCACAGGCTTTGGCACACCAGTCACAGATGGCCCTGGCCTCATCTCTGCCTCTGATGCAGAGACCCCATCCGAGTCTTCCCAAGACTGCAGAACTGACCCATAGTTCTCTCCAACTCATCTGCCAGCTCCGCAGGCTGCCAGTGAACCACAACACTTGGTTGCTATCAATACTATAAACATCAGTTCATGTATGTTGATCATGTAAGAAGAAGAGTGAATCATTATATGAATAGGCAATTTGGCAAATAATATGCCCATATATATCTGTAATAACCAGTTTGGTTTCTTCCTGTTAGGCTATTGGCAATGGCTAGTAGTACTTGTACATATAAACTCTAGCTTTAATTGATTTCTTTGTTGCCTTGCGGAAAGGCTTTGTGAAGAACCAAATATTGGTTGTCTGGCATTTTCTATTCCTGTGTGAATAATCACATTGTAGATGGATCTAGAAAGCAGATGGACAGATGGGTCTATGAAAATAAGCCATTTTGTACTGCACATTGGGGAAGGCTATGTCTGCTTATAGACTATGGCTGTTATCATATCTTCTAAGGAAAAAACATCCCATAGATTTTTGATCAAGTTGCCACAAATGGATAGGCAGATAATGAAAGCTCCATATGATGAATTTATTAACCATGTTTACGTTTTGATGATGATTTGCCCATGTAGCTTTACACTGAAGAAAGAATGAATAATTCTTTTACAATATTTTTGAAGAGCACTCCAGAAAAGTAAGGGGGGAAAAAAGCTGGAGGTCACAAAAGAAACAAGTGAAATATGCTGTTCATGTGTAAGGTTTTGCGCAACTGATTATTTTTTTCCAAAGAAAATAATGTCCTTTTTATTTGCTTTTAACATTTTGCCCTTGGCATCTGTTCCATCCATTGTGGACTAACCTAGACGGTGTTCTGACAATGGGTTAAAGTGAGCACTTATTGAAAAGTGTTCTGTACTTAATTACTTTTCCTTCTTCTGGAAGCTATTTTTTTCATAATCACATGTTAATTGTGTATTAGCAGCCTTCCTGATTAGTTGAAAACATAATGAAACCTTTGTAAACAAGGGAGAGAGTGAAGTAGATAGAATATAAAGCAAAACATAAGAGGTGTAAACAGGAAACATCTCTAATGGGGAAGTTTCTAAAAAAGTAATGCCAGTACACAGGGCACAACCATATATTAGAAGAAATGTGGGATGTCACTGAGAATAGCTTCTTCGGGGTCTGATGCCTCCTCCCTAATTTATTGTTTACTTATTTAACATCTAATATCTTTTAATATTGTCTGGGAAACTTACAAAATTTAAAAAATTGTAACATGTCATACATTTTAAAAAATGCAACAAAAGAAGTAGTCAGTAACAATGGTAAATAAAATCTTTAAACAGCAGTAAGCAGAGACTGATAATTATACATATCTTGGGCAAATAAAACATCTGGGTTTATACAACTTACTCTTTGATTATGGATGTCTTTATGGTAGGTGTTCTCTTCTGTCTTCCATTTCATCCAAGGCTCATTTTCTCTATATGAAAATGAAATGGCTTACTCTAGAACTATTTGGCGTTTTCTCCTATTTTGGAGCACATCGGCTGGTTCTTGTTTCTTTGGTGTTTCCTCTTTCCCTTGCGAGAGAAAAAAGCAGGGAGTAGATGAAGTTGATATGATCCCATTGACATTCTTGCAGAAGTTTAGGATCAGTGATACAGGGCAGTGTTATTAGTAGAAATCTCAATATGGAGGCAAATCCTTGAGGAAGGGCAATTTGGATTGGATGGTAGAGCCTCCAAACTCATTCAGGATTTTATAGATAGAAGAGCATCCAGTTATATGATTAGGCAAGGGTGCAGAAGTAGGCTTTTGGACCTTGCAGCAATATTGATATTGGTTGTGTCTGCACTAGTATGCTTTTAAAATAATTTATAGCAATATTTTCTAGGGTTACTAAGAGATTTTAATATTGATAATAAGAGTTGCTGGGAGTAAACACCTCTTCATTTTTTAGGGATTCTCAATCGCTAACTCTCATTTTCTAGATGATTGCAAACTTAACATTGCAAAATAAAATGTCAGTAATTGTAAGCTGCTAGTCCACAAACTGATGTCATACAGAAAGTTGGGATGCAGCAGGTGCTAATAAGGAATCCAGGAATTCTGGAAACAAAAGGGAGAAAGGTTGAAAGTTTGCTTTGCTGGTTAATAGAGGAGAATATATGTAGCCGAGTGGTTTAGGCCCTAGTTTAGAAAAGGATGCTGATACTGTTTTCCTTTTTCTTGTGATGCTCTTTTAATTTCTTGTTGTTTAAGGAAGGCATGTGTTTTGGAATTCTCAAAGTATAGTTTGTAACTAGCTATATAGTTACTGTTTTTTTGTTGGCAGGTACACAATTAGCATCTCATGGGTCCGTAAGCTTTCTGGATTTGAAATATCATCTTTTGTTTTACTGACAAGGTGTATTTCCTTTTCTTGCTTTACTCCTTCTGTATAAAAAGTTTTCAGTATTTTGGCTATATGCTAAAACAATTCTTTTCCCTTTAAAGGTGTTTTTGATAAGGTGGACATCACCCTTGGTTACCCCCTTCTGTTGCTGCATTAGAGAAAATCAGTCAAATAAGTTTTTTGCAGCTCTTTTTTCTTTCTTTTTTCTTTTTCTTTCTTTTTTCCTTTAAGAAAATGGGTGGCTGGGATGCTTAAAACGGGAATGCTACTGTATGTGAGAGCAATATCCACTGTAAGCACTCCAAGGGGAAGCCTGCCAAAGCTGTATGTGAACAGCAGCCAAACAAAACACAGGCGCCTTTCCAGTGAAAACCAGCACACTTCTGCAAATAGAAGAAAAATTGACTTTCTGATTTGGAGTGTTTCTACAACTCAGAAGCAATGCTACAGAAATTGGTCTAAAAATAATTTAAGGCAGTGCATTTTTCCAAAGCTTTTAAAATGCTTATTCTTCCATCATACCTTACAAGAGAAGATTGACCAGAGTAATATTAAAATACATTTGCAGGATTTTTTAAACACACAGTATAGTATACAGTGATGTGGCTACATGTAATGCTTCTCTCACTTCTATTTTGATTTTTTTCCCCTTTTGCTACTGTAGCTACTTCATTCACAATTGTTATTTCTATAGTTATCAGTAAATTGAGTTATATAGGAAAAATAGTAATATATAAAGATTAGGGAGCAAACTCATACAATTTTCCCACTGCAAAGTCTTCAAGGCTTCAACAAATCTTTTTCATAAATTCAGGAAATCATAAATTCATATCATTGGCTTGGTTTGTCACCTATATTTCCAATTTCATTGTCAATGCTTTAACCATTTTCTTTTGTATACCCAGAACCCTTATTTTACAATCCATATTTTTTATATTTCCACTTTGATTTTCAAAATAAAAAAAATGCTTGTTTACTAGTAGTCTAAGTCTATTTAGAGTTCCCTGGAATGTTTGAAAAACTGCCTAGTGAGTTTACTTTTCTTCTAGAACAAAAGAAAAATTATGAGTTTAAGAATGTAAAGAATTAGAAATAAAAGCAAAAAGTTAAATAAGGTTTTGATCTAAGGAAGTTATAAACATATTTGAAGATTGGGGCCTGACATTAGTAGCTACAATATCAGAAATATCAGTAACAAAGTTTGTTTCTATACGTACATTTATATCCAAAAGATATCAAATCTGATGCAGAAATATTACAATCAGAAATACTGGGTTAAAATGTGTGGTTTACAAAATAGGGAAGACAATTAAAATGGCATTAAAAGTAAGTTCTATAAATGAACTCTGCTTAATTAATTTTGTCTTATTTCTGAATAAATAGATACTGTATATGGATTGTACTGATGGTGATTTATAAATCTTGGTTAATAATGAGTATGCAGACTTTGAGATTATACAGACAACTTCATTAGAGAAATATGACAATTAATTGTCAGCTGTGTAGATTTTTTTAAATTGTTGCTTCCTGACCTGAAACTCCAATATTTTATTAGTGCTATAGTAGCAAATACATTACAGCAAATGTTAGATTATATGACCTAATAAAGAGAATGATTTCAAAATTAAGGAATAAATGAGTGAGATTGAGTTTTACTTATTTTTTACGGATATGAGACTTGGTAGTTCTTAAGCAGCACCTTGACCCCTTCATCAGTACTTCATCAGTAGGACTCCAACCCCTCCACTCTGCCCTGTTTCACGAGACAAACAGAAACAAACCCCGTTTGATTGATTGTGGTCATGTGCCATCAAGTTGTTTTTGACTCCTAGTGACTACACAAATCTTCTCCATGATGATCTATCCCTAGCCTGAACATTTAGGTCTTCCACTGGTCCTCTCATCATCTTAGTTTAAATTAGATGTATTTCCTTTTCTTATTACTATTATATTATTTCTTGCTATTTGTCTCTACTTTGCCTAAAAAAAATTTCAGGATATACTTTGCATATCCTGAAAAAATTGATGGATACATTTGTATTTGTATATATAATATACATTCTGTTTATTGGGAAATGGCAGTGACAAAGCACTTCTGTTTTGTTGCCAAAAATGACAATGGATATTAGCCATAAAGTCATCAGGAATGGAATGCAACAGGGAGGCAACTTCAGTATTACTGTTATTCCAGGTCAATTTATACAGCTGTTTTGATAGAAATATGAAATCTTTGCACTTGTCAACATCTTGCTATTGGACAGCCTCCATTGTTTTTATTTATAAGAAAAAAGACTGAAAAAAAGCATTTTCCTGTAATTATTATATCCCATATTCATGCAAATTGAGTGGCTGTGAATATAGTCAAGATTGAGGATCTTGAGGTAGTTACATGAAAGCCAAGTGAATATCGATAACCTTTTGGTCAATAATGCAATACATATCAACCCATTGAGCAAAATATAGACTTCAAGATGCATCAACAAATACATTGAGATTAAGGATGTTCATGTGTTGACTAACTGCAAAAGAAAAAAAGCTTCACCTTTTTTCTGGCTCATACAGAAGCCTGAAAAAACACAGCTTGCTTTAAAATGTGGCAGAGAGGGGCTGTGTTTGCACGAGAGCCAAAGACTTTATTCCAAATCCTTGTTGAAGCAGGCAAAGCCTGATTGTATATCTCAAGCATGTGCTGTGTAAGCAGCTGCTTCCCATGCCATGATTTTTGAAAATGGCAAATTTTAGATCCAGTTTAAACATGAATCATTTAGAAATTTTTGAGAATTGAAGTGTTCAATATTGAATCTAAGGATTGCAACTTTATTTTTTCAAATCAGAGCATTTGTAAAAAAAAATTCTTCTGTTCACTTGTGTCCAAATCTCGGAGACCATCTTGGACAAGTCCAGGTTTTCTTGCATTTCTTCAACTACTGTGTCCAGTTCTGGACATATACCGTAAACGTTAGTCTGAGAAATAATTTTCAGAAGTTTCAGAAAAGGGCAGCAGGACACTAAGTTCTGGCGAAAGAGATTGAAGAAGCTGTAGATATTTAGTCTTGAAAAAACCCGAATAGGAGGGCAAATAAAAGCATTCCTCAGATATCTAAAAAGAAGTCACCTAGAAGGTCAAGACCTAGTCTATCTCATTCCAGAGTGGAGGAAACAGGGCAATTAATTTAATTCACAGAAAGCAGAGTTGCACTGGTTGCCATGTTGCTTCTGGGTGCAATTCAAGGTGCTGGTTTGGTTGTCACCTCAAATGCCTAACTGATTATTTAAGGGACAACCTATGTCCTGCAGTTTCTGCCCTGGCGATAAGAGCTGACCGAATTGGTGCATAATGGGTCCACTTACTAAACAATGTCATCTATCAGTCACTAT
Source organism: Pseudoxenodon macrops (assembly GCA_032467955.1). Classification (NCBI taxonomy): domain Eukaryota; kingdom Metazoa; phylum Chordata; class Lepidosauria; order Squamata; family Pseudoxenodontidae; genus Pseudoxenodon; species Pseudoxenodon macrops. The sequence goes on from JANHFT010003445.1 coordinate 101,645, forward strand.
ATTCTGCAGTGACGAAGTCTAGACAGCTCCTATTCTTATGGCCTTCAGGAAGGACTTAAAGCATGGGTGTCCAACCTTTTGGTTTGCATGGGCCGCATTGAGTGAAGAGGCATTGTCGAGGTTTAATTAATCACATATAACATCATATTTTCCATATAATGTTAAACATTTATAATCTTGAGCTGTAATACTAGCTGTCCAGGGCTGCATGCAGGATATAGGTTGGACACTCCTTCCTTAAAGATCCTACTGTTCTTCCAGGTTTGAGGATAGGATGGCTAGAATCCTACTTATTAAAGATAATTTATATATTTTCTTTTTGTGTTGATATTGTCTGGACTGCCATTCTGTCATTTCTTGTATTGTACTTTTTATTTGTTATTGTATTTGTATTCTGTTTTTATTGTGAGCTGCCCAGAATCCCTGTGGAATTGGGCAGCACCAAATTCAAAATAACAAACAAATAAGTAAGTATACTTATTGTCCTGTTTATATATTAGAAACAGTACAAGGACCCAATACAATACCTTTATAAAATTAATAAAAGGTACAATACCTTTTCTCCCCCTAATTGGGGCTTATAATTTGGGTGCGTCTTATACCATGAATGTAGCTTTTTGAAAGCTTTTTTTCCAGACCTAACGAGGTGAGTGACGAGTGAAGCGGTCTTTGCAGCCTTTCATTGCTACTCCCTCCGAAGCTTTTTTTCCAGCCCTAAGTCTTTGCAGGGTTTTTTGATTGATACTCCCTCCGTAGAACCTTTTTTTTTTCAGGTGCTAATGATCTTCTGGCCTTTGCATGTATTGTACATTGCTTCTCTCTATCAGCTGTGCTTTAGAAACTTTTTCCCCCAGTCCTAATCATGGGATAAAATAATGTGCTGAAGCTGACCAGACTAAGGACGCTAGCCAGATGAATACCTGGTAGGCAGATTTGTTTCACTATTTTCCTCCTCAAAATCTCAGGTGCGTCTTATATTCTGAGAAATACGGTACTTCACTTCCTCACCTGAACATTCTGCTTGTGTTATCTAAGATACTGAAAATAATTTGCTCTCATTGACCAAATAAATTACCATAAAGGGTCCACTTATAGAAAAGGCATTCTTAGGATAAAACAGCTCTGTCAGCACTTCTAAACTAAAAGAAGCTATTTTTGTAAAGATATTGTAAGTAGAAATGTCATTGTTATTAAATTGATATTCCTACAAGGTTTTAGGATGATATAGAAAGCTATCTGTTTAGTACTGCTTGTCTCAAAACATAGCAATACAATGACATTGTTATAAAGCCAAAAGGTAGACACAAACAGTATAATATTCCATCCACTTAAAGAAGTTCTTGGGACTGTGACTAGATGTCACAAATAATGAATGAAGTTTACAAAAACTCCAATAGGTGACAAAAGTGATTTTTTTTTAAAAAAATGGTGGACTCAAAAGATCATCCTAACAAAATGATATCATAACAGAACCATCCAAGATCATCATTATATGGTATAGTGAGTGATTGGGCAAAATTTCTTGCACAGGTTTCCTTCCAGGGATTAAGCTTATATAGAGAACGCATATCAACCTATCGCAAACCATATTTCCACCTAATTTCTTTTTCAAATGCGGCCTTCAGTGAAGATGGCAAAAAGCCTCCCGGCGGAATTGTGAGCCTCAAGAGGACTGTGGCCTACAGCGGGGGGGGGGGGAAGAAAGCCCCTTCCCGCCGGAATCTGGCGCTGGGTGAGGGCGCTGGGGCCTCAGACATAATCCCCCAAAGGGGAAATGACCTACCACCGTAGTTGGAGGTCCCAAAAGACGCGTTGTGCCCAATGGGCTCTCTGGCGAAAAAGAACGGTGCTGCTGCTGCCGCCAGCGGAACGCACAGGCTGAGAGGACCGCCGAACAGCTGTAGCTGTGGCTCCGTTTCAGCCTTGCCAAAGGAAAAAAATCCTTCAAAAATACCAGAAAATTTGGGGGGAAATGCCAATCAAAATCTAACAAGCATTCAAGAATGGGAGAGCTCTAAACATGTCTGTCCAGGACGGACTGAGTCAAAAAAAGTGGGAAGGCAAAGAGGAGGCATGGTTTTCTAGCTTGCAGACTCGGTCCTAAGGGTCTTTCTCCAAGTACCTTACGGTGACAGGTGGCTGCCCTGTCATCGGTGTTGTCCTGCGGACAACGAGACTCCCTTTCCCTTCGTCCCACCATCAGACAGTTTCTTCGGGGGGGCTACTAATCTCCGCCCTCCGGTTGTGCACAGGTTCCCCACTTGGGGACTCTCCAGGGTCCTCAATTGTATTACGGGACCCCCCCTTTGAACCTTTGCGGGAGGCTTCCTTATGGTACCTCTCCTACAAGGTGGCTTTTCTAGTGGCGGTTACCTCCGCTCGCCAGATTTCTGAGCTTGCTGCCTTATCCACCAGACCTGACCTGTGCATGCTCCATTCTGACCGGGTGGTCCTTCGGCTAGATCCCACCTTCATTCCCAAGGTTAATTCGGCCTTCCACAGGTCTCAGGAACTGATCCTTCCTGATTTCTGCCCCCAGCCTTCCCACCGGCTTGAACTCCGGTGGCACTTGTTGGATGTGCGCCGCGCGTTGCGCATATACATCAAGCGTACGGCTTCCTTCCGGCGCTCTGAGGCTTTGTTTGTCTCATTTCAGCCGGCCTCCCTGGGGTCTAAGGTCTCCTCTCCCACCTTGGGCAGGTGGATTCGGGCATGCATCTCCTTCACTTATTCTGCCCAGTCTCTTCCTTCTCCTAGGGGCATCACGGCTCATTCTACCCGCAGTGTGGCCACTTCGGCCCCTGGTCCACACAGGCTTCCTTGGAGGAGGTTTGCAGGGCTGCAACCTGGTCCTCGGCCAATCCCTTTATCAGGCATTATAAGATGGATGCCTACGTTTTGGGTGACACTGCCTTTGGCAGGCAGGTTCTGCAGAGTGTGATTTCTGCTGACCCTCAGCCTGGCCGGACTCATCCCTCCCTATAGGGCTCTCACCTTTGGTATGTCCCGAACCTGGATGCTGTATCCACCAGAATGGAGAAGGGGCGTTGGTCCTACCTGATACGCTCCTTCTCATAATAGTGGATACAGCATCCAGTCCCACCCTTGTCATCTGGCCTTTTTGCTCTGGGGTCATTATTGTGGAGGTTTGTCTGACGCCACAAGCAAGAGGGAGGCTGACTCCTGGGACTCCAGGCTGAGTGGGGAAAGACTGGGTGGGATGGTCTCCACCTTCTAGGTGTGAGGCTGTAGCATCACCCTTGGGATGGTCATTCTCTGTCTCCTTGGCTTGGAGGAGAGGAGGCTTGGTGGAGAACTTCCCTTTAGCTCCTCATGCCCCTGTTTCCTCAGCTGTGATTTCTCACCAAATCCTTCTGCTTCTCCTGCAAGAAGGGAAATTCAGGACTACGTCCCACTCCAGTTCTACCACCTGCAGAAGACTCAGGTGTGGTTGGACATGGTGGGCCCCTTCATGCATCAAGCACAAGCCTTGAGCGCCCACCAAGCTTGGGCTCAATTCTTAGGTAAGGCCTTCTCCTTCCAAGGAGCCAGAAAGGGTGGACAGACCAGGCCAACCTTCTTGAATGAAGCTGCAAGAATGCTGGTTGGCCAAAAGAAAGGCCTGCGGTGTAACTCAGCCCTGTGTTTCTTGTTTCTAGAGTTCTCGGTTGCTAATCTCCTGGATTCTCTGGTAGCTGCACAATAAACATAGAAGTAGGGTTGGATGAGAGTCAAGGGAGAAAGAGCCCTACTTGACTCTCTGGATTTGAGGGTCCCGTGATTGTTTTGGAAAGCGGTGACCAGAGGCTACCAGGAGATGACTTATGGAAGAAATCATTATCTCCTGCAATAACCATCAAGAGCATGAGTGTGATGTCACTCACTAAGGAATTCTTGATGTCTTAGTCATGATTTAGGGATGGGAATAACCAACCTTGCTCACTTGAAGACTGGTGGATTTCAACTCCCAGAATTCTCCAGCCATCAAGTCCATAAGTCTTTGAGTGGCCAAGGTTGGACATTCCTGATTTAAGGGATGCAATCCTCTAGCAGTTTTAATGTCTTCTAAATGAGTAACCACCAAAGGTTGTGAATTCCTTGAGTTTGCAAGGAAGTGCTCTCCACAACCAGGTTCTACGTGGGTCCCGTCCTTGTTCTTTGAGGATAAGGAGCTCTGTGGCCTGTTCCAGATCCCCTTGAATTGATGGTTGGCCTCCGTCCATTGCAGGACTCCTGAACGCCTTCCCCATGTTTGGCTCTCCATTCTTCTACATCCAGAGTTGCAGCAACAACACCATCATTTCGCCCTGTATCCTGGCCATGGACCAGAATGGGCTGTATTTTCTCCACAAGGAAACTTACATGGGTGTTTATGGAAGAGATCACTTGCTTGTTTTCTGCTAAGGAAGGAAGCTTGGACTTCATGCCACTCCTGGTGGAAACCCTGCAGGTGGTTTACCAACAGATGATCCTGCAGAATAATAAAAACGATGGGTTCTCCATCTCAAAATATGCAGGATCTCATCTGCAGCATCAGAACAAAGCTCCCACTGAACAAGCCAGGAACATAATTAATCATTAGTACTTTAGAACGTGCAGATAGACAAGGGCACACCCCCAGACACATTCACACAATGCATGTAACAAAAGGAAAGAAAGAATACAGAGAGGAGGTGTCCTCCAGGATCAGGCAGGCAGAAGGGAGTTTGGAGATTCCAAAGAGCTGTTTTGGGGGAGAATCTCTGCAGGAACATTCTTGACTGCATGCAACATGTGAATGGGATGGACATGGACATGAAATGACTACATCCAAGATGTATGGGGTCAAAAGCCAGCAAAGGGCATGGACTCCTCTAGTTCTTAGCCACAGGGGTCAGGGAGGGTCTGGGAAGACATAAAATGACCTTGTGGTTTAGGCTGCTTACTCTTCTTCTGAAAGTTTTCTCCTTCGCTTTTCTAGGAACCCATCGTGACATTCTCTCTGAAAGAGATCCACTCAACTCGGACCCAGAGACCCTTGGCCGGATCGAGCTATTGCCGTTGCCAATTGGGCCTAACTGCTTCCAGACCTTAACTGCTGATTCCAGATCTTGCCTGCTTACTTGCTGTCACCAAACTGGCTCAGCTACTTCCAGAGTTCGCCTGCAGCTCCAGACTTTGCTGCTGCTCCTGGACCTCGCCCCCTTGCCTGCCATAACCGATCGGGCCCAGCTGCTTCCAGACCTCAGATGCTGATCCTGGGCCTCACCTGTTGCTGCCAGACCTCCCCTGCTGCACCCAGACATCACCTGCGTCCTCTGGACATCACCTGAGTCCTCCAGACATCACCTGCTGCCTCCGGATATCACCTGCATCCTCTGGATATCACCTGCTGCCTCCAGACATCACCTGTGTCCTCCGGACATCTCCTGCTTCATCCGGACATCACCTGCATCCTCTGGACATCTCCTGCTTCATCCAGACATCACCTGCTGCCTCTGGACATCACCTGCATCCTCTGGACATCTCTTGTTTCATCCGGACATCACCTGCTTCATCCGGACATCACCTGCTGCCTCCAGACATCACCTGCTGCATCCGGACATCTCTTGTTTCATCCGGACATCACCTGTTTCATCCGGACATCACCTGCTTCATCTGGACATCACCTGCTGCCTCTGGACATCTCTTGTTTCATCCGGACATCACCTGCTTCATCCGGACCTTGCCCGCTTTTCAGGGCCAAAATAAAAAGTGTTATAAACAGTTTACAGAAAATAGCTAAAATAGTTATAGTGTTTTAGAATTTAGAATTTCTATTTATTTTAATTTTAAAAATGTGTAAGCTTTCCTATTAGTGAAATAAAAATCTCACACCAGCCATTGAAGGGAATGAAAACCAAATCAAATTCAAGCTTCTAGTACTTTGTGAGTACAGAGTATGGGTCAATTTCAGATTATTTTTCTCTCTCCATCCAAACTTGAGTTCATCACCTGAATGCTCACTTTTGTTTAAAGTAGTGATTAAAACGGTTGTAGTGGCCCCTGCCCAGCCCACTTCCATATATTTTATATCTGCTGATTGATACACAATTCCTGATCCTTCTAGAAAAAAATGAGGCTTTTTAAAGAATTGGTAAATGTTTCTCACATTATTTTATTTTATTTATTTATTGTCTTTGAACCTATATACACAGTATATAGAGCTGCTCCCATCCCATGCAAGAATGCCGTATGTCAGGACACTCTCAATGGTGCTGCGATAGGAGGACACAGAAGTAGATGCTGAGATAGATCCATCTTCCTGAGCCTTCTCAGGAAATGCAGCCTCTTCTTCTGTGCCTTCTTCACAAGCATCTTAGCATTCATAGTCCGTGAGAATCCTCCGAGATATAAATGCCCAGAAATTTAAAACTACCAACCCTAAAATTTAATGGTTATTTTAAAAAAAATCATCTTCCTTTTATGATAGTTCTATTTTAATGATTTCATTATTTTGAATCCCCTTTAGTGGCCAGATTAAAAATGAGTCCTTCCACAAACAACGGTGTGTTTTGACTCTTTATCTCTCTGGTGGAGAACTATCTCCATCCCACCTTCTCAACACTCATTCAAACGTCAAGGTGATGGGTAACTATCATTGGCCTCTGGTTTGGATGGGGGTTGGCTTGAGACTCAGTCAGATGGTGGAGAGAAAGATGGTCTAATAATAACAGGAGCATTTTTGCAAAGGAGTTTCTCTCTTAGTGACTTTAATATGCTATGGTGTATTTTTGCCATTCAATTGGCCGGTCAGAATCCATATCTCCTGCACAATCTCCCCCTTGGCCACAACCTCCCTGACCACTAAGAGAAAAGACTTGGTCCCCTCAGAGGCCTTGCTGGACATGCTCTCTACTGGGGAAGCCCATGTTCCCAAGGACGGTTGTGGAAGGAAGGACAACTCCCTTTGGCTCTTCTTGAGGCAGCTGACAGGGACGTCTCCATCCAGATGTCCACATTAGGAGGCACCTACAAAGTCCCAGAGGTCCCTGTGGGTCTTTCTTCCTTCCTTTGGCAGACTGAGTGGGGTGTGGATGGAGGAGGGGGAGATCCAACCGTCTCTTCTCCATGGGATTCAAGAGCTGCTTTCCACTGGTGTAGATGTCCTGGCTGGGGAGGGGGATCCAGAGTGGGGAGGGGGAAGGGTCCAAACAGACCTGTCCTACCATGACAACCATCCCATGGCTTTGGGGTCTCCTGCTGCACACGTGTGAAGTGGTCAGACAAGAGTGCAGACACTGAAAGATCTTGAAGGCCATTTCAAATCCAGATCTATAGTTACATTAAAAAATAAATTTAAAAGAACCGGTAGTAAAAAAAAATTGAAACCCACCACTAACGGTGACCAAAACTGGATGTAGAATTCCAAGCGTGGTCTTACCAAAGCTGCATAAAGCATGTATAGCATGCAGTATAAAGGGTATATAAAGTATATCCTATCAAAGTGTATAAATTATATACCAGCAAATTAATTCTCAAAAGAAAGCAGCTGTAGCTTTAAGGATTTTCAATGCCGTTTTTAACACGAAGCCAGACATGCTTTGAAGTTCTTTCAATGCATCACGAGTTTCATCAGAGCTCTGAACAAGGAGCTTCTCCCAGGACTCCTAAGAGGGTGAATTTGGCTTCTTGTCCAAATTACAAGGAAAACGTCTCCAGGCTGTTAAAAATCGGTTGATGTCTCCATTTGCACCCAGACTGACCCCAGCCATCTCAAGCTGAAAGGAGCCCACCCCCATGGCCCCCTCTCCTCTCCTGAAAGGCATTCGGTGTCCTTGTCCATTTCCCTGGACACAGGATGACTGCTGAGTCTGACTCTCTCCACTGCTTCAGATATTCAGCCAGAGATGGAATTCCCCACCAGTGTTTCCAAAACCATCAGGCGCCCCTGTGGAGCCTCCTGCAAGACCCGACCAGAGCAGACACATCTCCCACTTGCTTTTCTCCCAGAGATTCTTACGTTTCCCCTTCAGATCATGATCTGACTGATCTCTGTTTGTGTCTGGAATTGGAGGGTCTTCCTGGCCGGGCCCCCCTTTTCCTTCCCTGCATTGATTATTGGGGTCCTTGGAGTCACAACTGGGGCTGTTTCTCTTCCCACCCAGGAGGAAAAGTTTTTTTAATCATTCCTTCCAATTTCACCGCCTCCCTTTCTTTCCCTGCCTGGGGACGTAGCAGTGGGGGCATCGGATCCTCTCCCAGCCATGGAACACAGTGGGTTTCTCTGTTTCTTTGGGAAAGATTCCTTCCCCAATCAGAGCCTGCCTGAGCCCCATCTTCGACTTCCCTCCCAGCCTTGGATCAGGTGAGGCAATTCCTCCATTCAGAAAATAGGAAAAAGGGAATTTGAACAGAGCCTCCAGGCTCTGTTCTTCCACACAGAAAGGTCACACTGACACACACACCCAAGCTAAATTCTCCCTAGGTTCCTGGACACCTCTGATCATCCCTCAGCTGAGGCTGCAGTAGCGCCAAGGCAGCTGAGAATTGGTGTGTACCAATACACATACACCCCACAATCCCCCCCAGCCACAACAGACACTTAGACACAGATTGTGGCCTCACACACAGTCCTTAAGGGTGCCTTTATGTGGCATCAGAAAGGCATATGGGATCAGTCTCACAACACTCATCCTATAGGGCAGCCCAAGCTGTTCTCCTTGGTGGCAGATCAAAGATGGTGAATCCCACTCCTGACACCAGTTTCTGTGGAATCAAACACAGGGTCCAAAAAACCAATAATCCAGGCTCAGTGCAGTTCTTATTTATTCAGTGTCTGCGGAGGAATTTCCCTCCAGAAAACAGCAGGACCGATTCCCACAAAAAAAGGATGCGCTCATATTTATACATTTCTGGAAAGGAGGACAAAATTATAACCCTCAATATGTATATCTAATAGATGATATAATCATGAACATTCATAATTAGAATGCATCCAGGTACCTTCATGCCCACCCACTGTTACTATCCTCAATAAAGAGATATTGTCTAAATAAAAGGTTGCACAAGCATTAACTCTTCATTTCTATCTTGGTAACACATTCCCATTCCTCCAAGAAGTTGGTTTCCACACAACCTTCCAGTCACCCTTTATTTATTTGAATAAAAAAAATTGCCCCACTCATGTGTGGAAAATAGCTTGGAGTTGAAATTCCTCTGTCTCACATTTACACATTTCTTCTGGCTGTCAGCTGCTCCTTTGTGTTCAGGTCTGGCCTCAGAAGGATAATGTAGCACTTGGGGATGAAGATGCAGACCAGCAGACCAGCACTGGAGGCCAGGATGGAGA